>DWPQ01000215.1:0-19578 GCA_018251795.1 Perichares adela
CGTGCGGCGTGTGGGGAACATTGTGGGCGTGGGGCCCGTGGGCGGGATGGTCGCGTGGGCTATCCGGGACGCGATTCACGTAGCTGTGCGCCGAGCGACCACGTCGGCACTCCGCGTCTCCCGCGTAGCTAGCCGGCCGACTGTGGCGCTGAACTTGCACCTGGGAATATGTGAGGATAATAAGTACCAGACTCGGTGAACGGAACAAAAGCATAGGCTTTGGAAGGTCGGTAACTGATACGTTGCTAGTTGTATGACAACTTTGTTGAACGCTTTCCAAAGCAGTCATTCTTTAATTATTTGCGCGAAGTACCTCGTACAAATGTTATTTAGATATTAAACTCATTAAAAAATATGGAAAAACACATTGTCATGTGTAAAAAGCTACCTACTACAGAGCAAAAATTATCTATTTCTGTTATGATTTATTTCTCGATTCATAATCAAGATAATTAGCAAATCACTTATTTTTCAATTCGTGCAAGATTGCACCTCACTTACGAAAAACGATCTTATACATGCCAACGATATAGGTACATTCATCTCTGAAATTATTCTAATAAGTCTTTTGTTTTGTTTTTATGGAATGAAGAATTTTGCTAGTATTTTAATAAATATAATTTAATTCTGTTTTTTTGCATGAATATTACCTTAAAACATGTAAACACAGGGCATCATTCATCGTACAACTAAAGTATTAATTTGACATCTTCCGTCAAAAGGCAGTCTATTTGGTAAACTGCTTTCGTCGTGTAGTAATTTACACATTTTTGATTGTAAAACGGTATAATTTTACTGTATAGAATAATTTTTCAAAACATAATATGTATTTCAAAAAATAAAAATGGATACTAACAATGTATTAAATTAAATAATACCTCAGTGTGTTTGGATACCCTGAAGTTCTCTGGATTTGTATATCCATGACCTTCTTTAATTGTATAATTCTCTTTTAGATATTGCTCATCTGAAAAAAATAAATTATGTTCAAACATAAAATTACATACATAATAAAGCAAAAACACACTGCACACATACCTACAAGAATAAACTTGTTTTACGATCACATACAATCGGAATAAAAGCTTACCGAACGATTTCTGATGTCGCGGCATTAGGCGGCAGTAACATATAATAATTAAAAGAATAACGACACCACAAATACCACCAACGAGCCAAGATAACCAAACAATTATAACGCGACCCTGCAAACAAACAAACAATGCAATGAGTGCACAGTTACTGACCCTCTACAATTATCGATCTTTCTGTGCTGCACTCTTACCTGCAGAAACATTTCAATTCCTAACACGAAAGCGAAAAGCGCTCCTTTTTGATCCCTTTCTTAGCTTTTTTCCTAACATTTTATCTTTTTGTTGTATCAAATTCTACTTAAATCTAATAAAACTATGGTAAATACTACAACAAAATGATAAGAAGAGACTAATTTATAGCTCTCCCATTTTTTTATTTTTTAAACATGCGCGGCTTTTGCGACTGCGCGGTGATTCGTTATCGTTCAAGAATTCACTATAAAGAATAACGTCTTGCTATGTTGACAAATTATCATTAATATACGTATACAACTAATACAAACTATATTTAAATGATATCATCCTGGTAGTTACTATTATGTATAAGAAATGTTAGGTTTATATATATATATACATAATATATACAGAATTTATTCACGAATTTCCTTTTACACACGCACTGAATTATTTTTCATGTTTTAAAATAAATGTTTAATCACATGTATTTTATAAAAAAAATGCATAATGTTCTTAGTACGAAATAGAATTGAATTTCGAATTGGCATATAAATATCAAAATAGTATTTTTTTCATGGGGTGTCTGTCACATTATCTCGTGTCAATCTCAGAAAAGACAAGCATGTGTCATATTTGACTTTAGTTTGATTGAATGTGAAGAGAACTAAATGTAATCAATGTCGAATATGACGTAAATGATAAAGGTTGTTCCTATTCAAAGTAACTTTGAAACTAGTGTATTATTTATTTTCAAGTCGCGGTACTCGCTTAGGGTTTTTGTTGTGGTTGTACCCTGTTATCAATGCTCAGCGACTCCCCTCGTATGAGGGGACATCGCGCGATTTAACGTCATTTAACTTCTCACTAATACGATTAAAAACATTACGTAAAATAAAAGAGGATATTGTGACGGCGTATTATTATTTATTAATGACAGGTCGTAAAAGACACACGCGGGAGAAGTGCAAACTTTATGTAGCGATGAGTGGCTCAAATTTGTGTTTTCTCAGTTTATTAATGTGTGGTGTACTTGTGCAGAACTCCTTCGGATTCTCACCGGTTATATTTAGTGAGTACCTACTCTTGTTATGTTTGATGTTCATGTTTCTAGATCATTTTCAACATCGACTCTGGTGATTGTCAAGGATATCTTCGTCAGGAATTAATACGTTCTAATAACATTGCATTATAATGTTTTGGATAATACAATTTCTCTATTATGTGTTACGATTTATTATTTTCTACATTTTCCCAATCCAAATCTCATAACTTTGTTGACACAGTTTCTTTCTAATATGCTGTGTCATTGACCTCATCATAATAATAATGATGCGAATAATAATTTTCTTTTTCTGAGATAAGTTAAAGTTTACGGAAATAACATAATAACAATAATAATTTTAAATTATCAGTTTACTTACTGTATTTGTGGTACACTGTGTGCCATCTGGCCCAAATTAAAACTTTACCTTGATGAACATAGGCATGATGTCTGGGATATATATCATTTTCTATCTGGGAATACCACATGACAATTATTTACAATTGTGTTTTAGATTGAGGTTGCACAATGTAACTTTTATTCAAGGAACCCCTCTACACCTCAGCATTTTATGCATTAACTATTTCAATCTACACCTTTGTAAACTCTTATTCCATATTGTTTTACTTTAAGTTCCTGGAGATGGTGGAAGCCAGTTAGAAGCAAAATTAAACAGAACAAATGTAGTCCACTACATATGTGCAAAGACATCCAATGAGTTCTTTAACATTTGGCTCAACTTGGAACTTCTTGTTCCATTTGTTATTGACTGCTGGGTGGACAATCTCCGGCTAGAGTACAATAATGTAACCAGAACCACAAGGGCCCCTCTCGGTGTGGACATTCAGGTGCCAGGATGGGGAAATCCAGAGCCGGTAGAATGGCTGGATCCATCCCATCAGTCCAGTGGAGCATACTTCAGCACCATAGGTGATGCTCTAGCAAAGATTGGATATGTCCGCAATGTATCTATACGAGGCGCACCATATGATTTCAGAAAAGCACCAAGTAAGTAGTTTGTGTATGTTACACATACATATCTAGCTAACTTACGTTATATTCTGATTGGATGAATTGATTTTAACTTACACAATATATTTTCCATACAGTATGGAATAAAATATTTTATTTACCATCACAAATAATTATATTGTATTAAAGATTTAAAAATGAGTTGGTGAACCGTAAGTTTTAGAGAAAAAAAATGGCCAAACAGAACCTATAAAATCAGCTGATTTGTGCATGTATATTTGTAGTGATTACTTACATATATTATTTACTTACTGCAGATGAGAATGGAGAATTCTTTGTGAAGCTAAAATCCTTGGTGGAGGAGACATATGACATGAACAACAAAACGGCCGTGACATTAATAGTGCACAGTATGGGCGGCTCCATGGCGCTACACTTCCTGAGGTTGCAGACGCAGAGCTGGAAGGACCAGTATGTGAGGCGGATGATCTCACTGTCAACTCCCTGGGGTGGAGCTATGAAGGCGCTCAAGGTGTTCGCGATCGGTATGTAATAATAGATAATAACGCATTCTTAGTTAGGCTTGTGTCAAGTTAAGTAATAGACTCAGTAGAGCAACGCAGACGCAGGCGGTAGTTGGATGGGCGATCGACTGCTAATGGCAAATTTCATAAGTACTTCCGTGGTTATAAAGGTATCCCGATTGTCATGATTAAATGGGCAGCCATTAACTAGAACGCCTTTTAGGAGCAAAAGTACCTTTTTATACTAGTAGTGCTACTAATTCGTAATATAACAGCGATGGAGCACGGGTCAAGCCTCGTCAGTCATACAGAAAGAACAGTTAGCCGCTTATAAAGTCGGTTGAGTTAACCAACATAACGCATATAGGTACACTAAATTAACTCATTAATTATTCAACTGGACGTGGCGCGAAGTTATATAAAAACTAAGTACGTAATGTTTTTTACACGACATATACATTTGTGCTTGGCTCACAATGTTGTGTATTTGAATCAACAGCAAGGAAGTCGGAAATGTTGTTAGTAATTATAGTATGGATAATGTTATCTATACTTCGTTAATGTAAATAAAGTAACTCATTTCAACTCAATGTAAATCATTACAACTAATAATTATTGTTGCTGGGATCAGGTTTCCTCTCACAAAGACAGGGTTTATGGTCCACTACGCTCGCTCATTGGCAACCCATATTGAGAACATTATGAAGAATTATCGCACGTTTCTTACCGAAGTAAGTAAGAATTAATTTCTGACACTCAAATAAGTTTAAAAATTTGTGTTGCATTTGGACTTCGAACTCCCGTCCTCCCGTGCAACAGACAACGTTCAAGCCACTAGGCGACACGGCTTCGGCTGTTTCCATTATTAACTTTAAATATTAAGTTGAAATGCAAAGCCACGTAAATATAATAGTTCACAGATATCTGTAAAGCGTAATTTGACTTCTCTCGAACTAGAGCTTACACAGTTTTCGTATTTATAAATATTACTTTGCCATTAGGCATTAAGTTATCCCTTTGTCCCTTAGTTTCTAAGGTGACAAAATTTTTTAAATAAATAAAATAAAATACTTTGACTGAGCCTAAACTTAAGCTGAGAGTATCTTGAGTGTACAATTTTGTCAACACGTAAATAGTTGTCCCTTCTGCAAATCAAAGCCAAGTCCAGGATATAAGTCTAAGGCTCTAAGTCCGGTATACACATTTAATTCTACGGACGAAACATAAGTACCTACTTGTCACATGTACGTACATAATGTTGTACTAATTAATATTCAAATGTATATTGTTGATGTAAGTCTACATACATTTAAAGTGAACAATAGTCTATAAACTGAATGCAGCTTATATTATTACAATAAAAGGTTTGTCCTCAATAGGCTTCGAGTTAATCAGTAATCTATACAACTATACATATTTCAATTAAGTAAAATTTCTGAATAGTTATAGGTACGTAATAATTAATGGCTTCCAGTTTTTTGTCGTGAATAAGTAAAAAAAACTGATAGGCAACGCATAGTTATAGTAACAATAGTACCCGTAATCAATACAATTAAATAAAATTGGAGTGAATATTTGTAATAATAACATAACCGCTTTTTACTAAATGCATATTTATGTATACACGGTACATATACCAAAATAACAGTTTTTGTCTGTCTGTCTGTTTGTTCCGGGTAATCTCTGGACCGGCTGGACCGATTTACACGGGACTTTCGCTGAAAGATAGCTGATGTAATAAGGACTAACTTAGGCTACTTTTTATCTTAGAAATCGCACGGGATTCGGATTTACGCGGGAAAAACTTTACGACGCATTGATTTCCACGCGGCAAGGCCGCGAGCATAACTAGTTAATCAAAAAAAAATCGGACTAGAGTAAGGGCAATTTATCATCTGTTTAGCATGAATTGTTTGAGGAAAACCTCATGTGTTATTTTCATTAAAAATGCTGAGTAACCGTGATTGAGTGCTTAATGTTTCTCCTGCTATTTTATTATTTGTGGTTAGCAAGGAAAAATATTTACATTTCATAAACTATTTGTTTTAATTTTCCTGAAAGATCACGTGTAATAACAATTACGCATGTTGTAATTTAAACAATATTTGCTCAAAAATCAATAAAATAATTGTCTCGGTTTCGGTACGTCTTGTGCTTGACGTAACTGTAGCTGAGTGGACAAACAGCGGTTTTGCAGATGGCGTTATTCTATTTAAACATCCAAAATGGAGCCATTTTATTAGTGTATACATCAGCAGAGCAACGATTTTACTCCGTTAGTTAAATAACATGCAAAATTAAGGCACTTATAGATTTTGTCTAAGAGACCTTTTATCTTTAAAATTTGTAGTTTTAAAAGGAAAACGAAACTCGAAACTATCCCGTTTGATTTATAGGGTATAATTTTACAGACGGTATTTTTTTTTATCTATATTAATATTATAAAGAGAAAAATTTGTTTGTGTTTGTTTATTTGTATTGAATAGGCTCCGAAACTACTGGATCGATTAGAAAAATTCTTTTGCCATTAGAAGCCGACATTATCTATGTTGAACTGAATCTGAAGAGGGTAGTAGTTATCTTTGATATGACAAAACAACGTTTGCGGGGTTAGCTAGTGTGATCATAAATGAAAAACACATTATCGCGGTTCATGACTTTTTTAATTCGTAAATAGTCAAATAAAGACTAGGTACTGTAAGAGCACTAAGAGTGTTCTAAGGTATGCAGGTTTCCTCGCGGTGTTTTCTTTCACCGAAGCAAGTGTAATGCTAATAAGCAATATTAAATAGAACGAATCAGCTAAAATGTGCCTAATAACAAATTATTGTTAATTGATTACATTGCATTACTAATTGCGTAAACATTAAAAGAGAAGACTTGCCTTATTAAAATAACATTACAATCTGAATTATCGAGCGACGTTATTTATCTTTTACTGTTTTTCGTCAGGGAACTTATCAACTCGTATAGTAAACACCGGATTCGTTTGAAAATTAATGAGCAGAGGCAGCAACATTGGTTGTCGCTCCATAGCTTGTTGTTCAGCAGTATGCAGTACTAACAGAGGTTGGCCGTCTCCAACGAATATGGATCGAACCTTACGCCCTAAGATAGCTGACGACAGGAGGGTAGATAAATAGGCAATCGGACAGCAGTTCCTTAAATCCTGGAATCTAACCTTTCAAGTTTTAAAAATGGAACCGGATCACTTAGGATTTTATGATTGATTGTTATTAGTATTATAAAAGATTCAAGTTTGGTAATAATACTAGCTGATCCCACCAACGTCTTTTAGCCATATAAATTATCCCGTTTTTGCGACATTTCTTAATGCTGCTATATTCCTATTAGTCATAGTGTGATGTTATGTTCCGGACTAAAAGGACTATTGACCACAAAAATATTTTTTTATTTCGAACCATTAGTTCCTGAGATTAACGCGTTCAACCCAGCAAACTCTTTGTAATATTGGAGTTGGTAGGAATGCTCTGTCGTCTTTTACATAGGCAGATAATATCCAACTTAATATTAATATAGATTTTAAATAAAATTGTATTGTGACGGCAGGCGACGACCTGGGCTCTATGATGTTGAGCGAGAGCACGTTGCGCGCCCAGCAGATCACGTGCCCGTCGCTCGCGTGGCTGATCCCGTCGCCGCTATTCTGGAAGCCGACGGAGGTGCTGGTGCAGACCGACAAGTACAACTACACCATCAAGGACCTGCAGAAGCTGTTTACGTGAGTGTCGGTCGCTCAGCTTGCTTCCACGTTAAGTAAATAATTTCGATTTTAGATAAGTCCCATGAAATGAATGAATTTTTTTTAACAAATATTCAAATTTGTCATCCGTCCATTAGTTACATAGTATTACACTGGCGGTATTTATATTTATATCGATAAATTGCAACAATGTTCCAGACGCCTTTGGATTAAGCTTTTCAACAAAGTATTCAAAGTAGATTACAGTACAATACAAAAAAGTGTATGTTTGTATACAGGAAAGGAATATACATTTATTTAAGCACAGGTTTGTTTTTCTTCTAATTATGTGTATTCAGTAGGTATACAGATTCTAATCGGTTCCGCATTGATCTTATCTGGGCTATTAAACGGTCTCGCGGAATGTCATTTCAGTCGCCGCCTTGACTATAGTATTTATGTTGTATTGCCGTCAGTGACATGGACGTGCCGGACGCCTGGGAGATGCGCAAGGACACTGAGCAGTACTCGTCGGACTTCAGCGCGCCCGGCGTCGAGCTACACTGTCTCTACGGATACAACATCTCCACTGTGGAGAGGTGAGAGACAACATCTTATCTCCTTAGGTATAGGTATATCTTCATAAAACATGTATCTTTTAAAATGTCAATAGCTGATACAAAAGCAGACGTTTATAAAAAATATATGGTATACTGATGGTAAGCGGTCACGGTCGCCCATAGACGTATGTAACACCAAAGTCATCATTGACACGTTGCCGGCTAGGGAGGAGCGGTAGATCCACTTATTACTGGGTTTCAGACACTGCAACCAACACGTTGACACATTTCACCGTTGATTCTAGAAGAGGATGGTGAGACAATTAGGTCGCCAGGCAGGTCAAAGAACCTATCATCACAATGCAGTACCGCCAGGATTATTGTACATAGCTCAGCAACCTCCTACAGGAACCTTTTTTGGTAATGGGGAGGAAATCTTCTACAAGATACCTCAACTTTGTAATGAAAGGTATCACGTTATGTAGAAGTTTTTTTAAGTACTAAAACCCCCTCGATCTCAATATGAACGCATCGGCACTCCAACAGGAACCTATCGCCATAACCGCGTTGTTCAGCCGGGTGCACCACGTGCAGGTGAGGTTGGTTTGGGTCAGAAAGATGGATGACACCCCCAAGTTACTGGATGTAATGTGTCGGTGGACAGGCTGGTGTACAAGCCGGGCACGTGGCTGGACGGGTACCCCACGCTGGCGATGGGCGACGGCGACGGCACGGTCAACCTGCGCTCGTTGGTCGCGTGCCAGCGGTGGGCCAAGCGCGTCAACCGCTCCACCCTGAACCGCGGCAAGACGATCAAGACGCTGGCGCTGCCCAACGCCGAGCACCTCAAGATCCTGCACGACCAGCGGGTCTTGGACTACGTGAGGACCGTCGTGCAGCTATGAGGTACTGCAAAGACGTTTTTTTTTTATTTAGACAAGATAGGGCTTGACTACGATCCCACCTGGATGGTCAACGGTGATGTAGTCATAAATTGTTTCGTTTCTTCTCCTCGATGACAGAACACCCTTCCGAAACGGTAGTAGAAGCAAAATATGACGTGCATAATAGTATCAATGATACCTACATTAAATAAATTATTTTAAATTTTGAATGGTGAAGCACACTAACTTAGTAAAAGCCTGTTCACTATCGTCTTCAAAGTGTTCATGATACCGGACATCTTAAAATGTATGGTAATGACTTATGCTGCGGAAAGGTGTTGAGCTGTCACATCAAACATCTTGAGGTTGGTGAAGGAAAACATCTTGAGGAAACCTATATCTGAGATTCCTTCATAATGAAAAAGGTGTGAATTCTGCCAATCCGCACTTCGCTAGCTTGATGGATTGTTTGTATGATGAAAATCTGTTCATAAACATTATTAATATTTCTTGTTAGCAATTATTTGAAATGTTTCCGATTTCCAGGTGCGCCGAGCAGGCTCTAAATCTACTACCGATATAGAACAGGTTCTAGAAATACTTCGTTTTAATATTTCACTAATATTGGAACGAAGAAATAAGTAACAGTAATATTAATTGTACATTAAATAGCAACTCGACGCTAAACCTTAGTACCTACATATACATATGTATTTTCACTAAGTTTACGTTATGTCCAAGAGTATCGTTGTAAACGGAAATACTTCATTTAACTGTTGCATTTATAAATTAAATGTAACTTCATCATACTAACCTAATCGTTATAATAAAAATATAAAGTACATTTAAGTGCTTCTAGCAACATTTGCTCAATGTAAATACGTATCGATATAATTTGGAATAAGTTTGGGAGTTACCAAACATTACCGTCTTCCGCTCTGAATGTGGATATCGTGCATTAATCCTTTAACTGATCTCAGTTTGTCGTATCCAAACTTGGTAGCTACGCGATCAAAGTACATTTGGTTTGTATTAACTTTTATATATTACTAGCTGACCCCGCCAACGTTGTTTGGCCATATAAATGCTGGTGTAAAAAAATAGGGGTTGTTGATAGAAAAGTGAAAATTATCATCATAAAAAAAATATTGAAAAAAATTGTTCTTGAAATAAAATAAATAATTTTGGACGTGGGTTCCCCCTTATGACTTAGGGGTATGAAAAATAGTTTACAACCTATGCTCAGATCTACCGAATGTACATACAAAATTTCATAATGATTGGTCAAGCCGGTTCAGAGGAGTTTGGCAACTAACACTGTGACACGAGAATTTTATATATATAGATTTATTACAACGCGTCGTTCCAATCGAACTGAACCAAAAGCTCTCTAAAATGACAGATAGACATTTGTTGTAAGGCATAATACTCTCAATAAGCATAATTCATACAATTGTATGCTAGTTAGAACATTTTACGTTTTGTGTAAGCTGCGTCTTGTTGGGTTATTTTATTGTTTTCTAATTACTATAATTATGTATTATCCATATATATTGGGTGCTTATGTAAGTTTTGGAAACTTGGTGCGTAGTTACACGTGGAATTGCTCATAGTAATTTTATTTACTTAACTTTATCTCGCATAAGGTGCCAATAACATTGCTTTTTTTTAATAAATAATTTTCAAAGATAGCTGATAGAGAGTGCAATCTTAATATGTATTAGGTTTTGTTCACTTACACTTCATTAATAAGTGATAAGTTTGATTGTTTTATGTATTAAAAAAATAAACAGTGATATTTTTATTATACAGACAAATTAATTTCATATTTAAATATATTTGACTTACCAACGACGATGATTATTTATTATTTATTTATTCGTTAATGAAACCACCTTTATATATATTCTGGTTACTTAAATTTCGTAGGACGGTAGAAAATTATTGTAGCTTCATAAAATAGTCTTTTTAGCCTAAATATCATAGACCAAGGTACAGAAATATTTATATAATTTACATTATTTGTTTCCTAGAGAATTTGTAATTTCTTGTACATGTATCATCATATACTTTAATCTTAATTTAAGCTCCCGGCTGTGATATGTGACCTCTCTTTAAATTTTTTATATTTACATTTTTTTTCTGTCAAAGCTAATTTTAATTATATGTTATATGAATTTATATGTTATGTCCTCGGGCTCTCATAAAACATTATTTACTTTGTACTTGAACTCATTTTTTCGTTTAAATTAATCTGTAGATGACATGTTTCTGAAACAATTGTCACTGCATAAATACATGACATATAGATACTGAATATGTTTATATACTACATTAGGAATGTAGGTGCGGAATATTAGTATTAAAATAAAAAATACAGATAAAAACAGTATTTTTATTTAACAAACCTGTAGTAACAATATAAGGGCGGTCCCAGATGATGGCCCCTTCTTAATAAACAAAATATATGATTGATATCTGGCAACAGACCGGTCACAAGTTGGCGGAGTGCACTTGACAAGCTCGCTATCTGGGAGCACCCTTAGAGCTCCCCACTCTCCTCGTATTCCCTGCAATATCACCAATATAATTAGTTTTACATTATCTATGGAAGGATACTGACGGAATTTCTCAATAGTTACCATTTAGATGTCCTATAATGTTGTGAGAGTTGATTATTTTATGAAATGAGTGGATTTGAGCGATGTGGTTTGGGGCAAACAAGTGCAAATTAGCATCTAAAACGTCTGCCTGCCCTCATCCGATTTTTATAATCGACCTCAAACTTGACTCAAGGTCCACTACGAGTTGAACTTCAGATCTATTAAATGTCTTACATAAACTCGTTTTCATTACCTCACAATATTAAGTGGATTGGGACCTCATAAATTATAAATTGTATACAAAATCACAAATGAAATAAAACACAAGTGGTAATAAACATTTAATTCCCAAACGGCCGTATAGCTCACATCGTCGTTTACCTCACACATACACCGTAATACAAAACTGATTCATACAAACATACGAAACGACCACTAGCTCTAGTGATCGGCGCTAATGTGAACCTTATGTCTACCGAGATACAGACCACACTGTATCGTTAATGATGTGGTTAATGTACTTATGAATGTTACACTTAGGCTGAGATCTATAATGCGTACTTTGACTTATCTCAAGCTAAGACAATTTTCGTATTTATAAACATTACGATAACTCATCCTAAGCTTAAGCTGAGTGTACATTGAGCGCACAATGTTGATAAATTACGAAAATGTTACGCTAATAACCATACAACAATAGTTGTCCATACTGCAAACCGAAGAAAAGTCTAACCGCGGTTTATAGATTTCACCCTAAGATTCAACGAGTATATCGACTCGGTAATACTTTAGTTAGTGAGACAGCGAAATTACATATTTCAATATTTCCAAACCTGTTTCATGTAAGCTAGCAAGATAATGGAAAACCATAAAACTGAAGGTATTTTTCGGTTGTTACGAAATTCGAAATTTCTGTGTTGTCGTTCAGAGGGTCCATTAATTTGGATGAACTACAAACGGTAATGGGTAATTGAAACCCGCTGTCGTTCACCAACCACTAATCTATTGAATCAATTAGATGGAACGCTGCATTTACATCTGCAGCGGCCGGCTTGGCTACCGATCGTAATTTACCACGGTCTGGGGTTAGTCGATCATTATAAAACATGATGCCTTTTCACTACAACGGAATCACGATTACGATTAAATTGCAAATCGATTTTATATATTTCTTGCCTCACTAACTTAATTTCAAATAATACCCGATTGTTCAAAATAATTTTAATTAATTATCATCGTATAATACTACTATATTTATAACTTTAAAAGATTCACCATCACTAACAATAATGTTTTATGGGTAAACATGGATACATACAAGAACAGTATAATTTTCATTTTTGAATAATGTCGACTCGGGATCAATAAATAATTAATGAATGATGTGACGTATGAGTACAGTCTGATACAACAGTGACATGAGTTAATATATTTAATAAATGCTTACATTTGTTCCTACAGTAACATGCTACCGACATAATACACAACATTGAGCCGACGAGAAGGTTTACAACGGTTCGTTAATCGCTAATACTTTTTATCTGACGCGAAACGTTTACTTATACTGAATATGTCAATAACATTCATAATACATAAAATGTACACATATAATGTGCTCACACACTTATCCTTCGCGATATATTTGTGAACATGATAGTTTTATAGAGTTTACGATTCGCATCGAGAGCGGACATGGTTAATGCTCAGGCATACACAATAAACAATTTGTTACATCGTTATCTGTATGACGTGACATAATAGACAGAACTTGACTTTGGCATCATCACACATTTTGAGGATTTGGCTTTTCAAATTTAGTATAAACGTTAGATCGTCTGACCTGAGGGCCTAGACAAATATCTCAGCGATTTTACGCTACACATCTTAAAAATGTACGGTAGAAGTATTCGCTGAGAAAACCGCTCAGATTTTTTGTCTAGGTCCTGTGTAAACACGGGTACCGGCGGGTAATGCTTTTGCACTCCGTCTCGTGGCTCCAAGTTAACTAACTACCGCGTTTAGCGCTACATCATTAAATAAATACTACACTTTCCTTAAATTATACAGTTCGTACATTATACAACTATAATTATACTTAAAAGGCTCCTAGTGTTACATGTTGTGCCAATATGAAGGTACTTAAGTCTTGTACTCTTACATAATAAAACCCCATTTAAATAGTAATATTAATGTTAAAATATTATACATACTTGCATCTCAACAATACATAATATACGTAACATAACAATATATCGGATGTACAATATTCTTAAGTAGATTCTTAGTAAATGTTAAATAAAGTAATCGAGTATATGGACAACAAAACTTGCACAGACTATACAATAAGACGGGACAGAAGTCATAGACGAAACAGTCACACTCAGTTTTGTCTATGCCATAGAGACACACTTGATCCAACACTTATTTAATTTAAAATGACTTTGTATATTACTTTATTAATAAAATAACACAAAATTGACTGTTTAATCGTAAGTAATCCAAAATCATCGCACAGTTACCGAACTGATGGCATTCGGTGGAAACAGGGAATGAAGTAATACAACACATTTGATTAACTTAACTAGTAACGAAATAATATAGTATCACATTTAGTAGAGAACATAATATACACACAATTATACACAATATACACAGGTTTATATTATTTGGTTAATTAATTTCAACACCTCAACCTTTATATCGTCATTGGGACTATAACACCTCTTATGTGACACTTCGACAAAACGTTTATTATACAGTAGAATGTAGATTCTAATGTCTATTTGACTTTTCCCGCGTAATACATTTTATACCAATCAAATATTGTTTCGTGTCCCTATATTTTTTCTGGCGAAGATTTTTATAGAATACTTCGTTAATTTTTTTTCACATAAGTGGTCTTACAATCTTGTGACTTTATATATATTATCCTACATTCGGGTAACAGACACAACAACAGTACTGAGAATCTTTTAATATCCGCGTGCGTAACTATTAAAATTACTCGTTATGCCTTTATACGCCAACGGTATCTCCTTTAAAGTTTATGTAATTTACACATTAACTCCCAAAACATCACGTTAAGATACTACAGACTTCATACCGATCATTCTGAAAGCCGCTCCGATAGCAATCCGTCTCAGCTACGCAATGAGATATCGTATCACGATATATCAAATCAATTAAACTGGAAACGTATGTTCCGTACATTTTAAAAATCACTTATTATATTCTTTATTTTTTTCTTTATATAGAACGAACAGAGTCTTCCTACTCTATATATTAAGACGCTAATTTGTTATTGCTTAATTGTGATTCCAAATCTTTGAAAAATTTTTTGGAAATAAGTTGTAACTTGAGTTTTTAGGTTTGTTTAATGTTTGGTTTTGACCGAAAGACTTGCAATTTTAAGGGAACTTTACAGACGCCCCTGTAAAGTTTCCTCAAAATTGCCTTAAGGTTTACAATCTTTAACCTGTATACAAAAACATGTTTGAATAATGACTGTAAATTGTATGGAATTCGTTAAACTACCAACAAGTGTCATTCATTCAAGCACACAATTGCCGAACAAAATTTTAAATATATCCAACGCCATATTAATACACTTGATTTTAAGCTCACGTAGCTATACATGTACTTGTTACCAACACTACAAGCGCTACTATCCGAGGATATTACTAACTACATCAGTATAAAGGCGCCTCTGAACGGCTACATTTGTTTATGAATTAATTGTATCTCATAATAAGTCCTGTAGGCTGGTCACCCACACCCGCTACCGTCTGCGTACAAACGTTATCGTTACTTACATCTACACACACACATTAACATTCCAATACTGTTCAATTTAAAAGTAACACCCTGTGACCGCGCTCACACGGTCACAGTCCGCGACACATTCCAATCAGTTTGTCTTCCGTCTTCAGGCGTTTAATGTAATGAGATGACATCCCCACGTTACCCGAGCACCATGTCTCAATAAAACGAAATACTCGTAACAAGTGTACAACTAAATTATACTTAAGCAAACATTAACTTAAAGTAATGAGAGGCCCGCCATTCAACGACCGGTTTAACTGTTCGATTTTGTGATGTCGCTTGATTAACTGAGTCATATCATAGTTTGATTCGGTTGAAGTATTCGCTCGTCCAATGGCCGACCGTCCGGTAACCCGAGGTAATTCTTAAAGGAAATTACATTAACATAATAATTGACTTCGTTTTGTAACTTCAACTTATGTGACATTCTTACTTAAAGTAGTAAAATACAATATTGGAAACATGACTGGGTAAAAGCGAGGACCCGAGGTAACCGGGTTGTCGACCAGGCGTGTGATGCTTGCTAATATCAGCTTTATTCCTTCCGAATAGAGACTAAATTAACTCTACTATTTTGCGATTTACGATCCGTTACAAGATTTATTTAAAACATTTTAAAAATCAATAAATGAGGATCGACAACCCAATTCCTGTAAATGTGGCGACGAGGCAGCCGTTGTAAGCGGTCGGGATACCGCGAGTGGGTTGCGAATATTTAGAGTCAATTTTACACAGTGTAACGAAAGCACACGAAGCATACTTAAAGATGATTGAAATAAAAAGCTAAGGAAAAATGTGTTCTTTTTGAATTTTTAACAAGGCACAAATGAAACAAAAGAAGAATGTTACACTAAGCAAAATACTCTCAAACGATTCGCTAACTCTCGCGACTCTTCCTAAGTAAAATAATCATATAGAGAGCAAGCTTCACACCAACGTCATCTGATAATGTATCACTGTGGGGCGGCTCCGTGCGTGCAGCACGCAAACTGGTGCGGACGAACGTATAACATGTACTTTATTCGGTTGATAAGTAGGTCTTAAATTTAATTTATTACAGCAATCGCCATAAAAAATATATTTGTTATTTATTGTTGCCCGAACCTCTCTCTCAAGTTCTGGGGACAACATTTTACACTCCATATTATTCCACCTGTGAGTTTATGGAACGGTGAGTAGCAATCCTAGTTATAATCAGTGCAAGAGTGGCGAGACTAAAACATCGCCATTGTAAACAAACAAGCCAGCCCAACATTTAGATACATAGGTTAGTACATCGAAGCTTGCTCCCATACGGTTAGTCCCCCATCGGCCGCGCCCCCGCCCCGTGCCCCCTCGGACGCCGTACCGCACCCTACAAGCGGAAGAGGACAAACTGATAGGCGTGGCGCTACCTGAACAGATCGGGTCGGTAGTACACGTAGACGGCGAGCAGCGCCACCGCGGCGGCAAGCACGGCGCGGCGGCCGGGCGGGGGGCGGAGCGCCACGGGCAGGTACCGCTGAACGCGCGACAGCACGCCGCCGCCGCCCGCCGCGCGCCCCGCCTGCCGCCGCCGCATGCGCTCCTCGTCCAGCTTGCGCTGCTCCTCCCTGCGATCACACGATCATCGTTATACTCAGGACGATACCCGCATCCGACCACGTATCAAAACTTTTTTCATTGTCCCTGTACTATCTATGTATTCGAGTACTGATACATACTTTTATATTAACAATAAATTGGGATTTATTAAAATCAATCGGAGAGACGGTAAATTACAAACTAAATAACTAAATCCGGCATATATAAACAACAGCGATTAAACAAATTCCACTGATACCGACTGATTACCGCCGATCATTGAATGTGCTTTCTTGTATTTTATCGATGAACTAAAAATAAGACGTGTAAACGAATAAATAACGAATGACTCACTCCCGCCGCTCGAGCGCGGCCACCTCGGCTTCGAGATCGGTGGGGTCGTTGGCTTCGTATAGCTTCTTCGCTGTCACCAAGATGTCTTCGAACGGCAAGTCATCTGGTAACTGCAAGACAATCATTATGGTATCACTCACTAGTAATACGCAGCCGATTCGCTTCGACAAACATTTGGGTCAACGAAGTCAACGAAATAATGAGAGTGTTTCCAAGGTGAGAGTGAATACACTTTTCCTAAGGTAGTGCGTATCACCATCTAAGACTACATACATCATCACTTAACATCAGGTGGGATCGTAGTCAAGCACTAAATTGTCAAATAAAAAATAGTTTCCACACCAAAACGTTGTAATTGTTTATCGCTCCACGTTTCCATGGAACAGATCAATTTCTCTGAAAGAAAACGACCACTTGACCATTCATAACACTAGCCCAGAATATCCAAATTGTCATCTAAATCTGTTGAACGATTCGAACATACACCGACAGACAATGGACTATAAGATAATTTTAACTCTACATCGATAACAGAGTCTACAGAGTCTACAGAGTTTTATGATTATATACCTACAATTTAATGTAGATGATTATTCTCTGGTCCAATTGTGATTTAGTAACCTTGTGTGTAATAATCATTTGTGTTCTTATTATTTTTTCTATGAAAAGGGGAGGATTTGATGTAGTAGTTGGAAGCTATATAAAAAGTTCTATACCTACTCATTAAAGAGTGTACTCTCGATTGTCACTCGTTTCATTACTCTCGTAAACAGCCGACCTTACACAATACGTAGACTGGATGCACCACGTAAGGAACATGTACTGTACTCACCCGAGATAACAAACAATGCATCATGGCCATGTCGCAGTCACAGTGGAACACCTCCGAGGCGCGATGCAGCACGATGGCGGCCGTCACGTACACGGGGAAGAGCGGCGGCGCGCACAGGAAGTAGTCGTACAGGCGGACCACGTCCGTGTACCGGTTGAGGCTGTGCCCGAACCACGTCAGGTACCACGGCAGCGCGAACATCGTGCCCACGCCCGCTCTGACCAGTGCATCAGATATAAACATCATACTTCAATTATATTACTCTATTCAGTTCGTAAGTAAAACTGATTTTCGTCAATGTCGGATTTTAACATAAAATTTTTAAATTAATAATATTAAAATTGTAACACGATCTGTAAATGTTACTGTTCAAATTATGGTCATATACATATTTCAAAAATGAAATAACAGGAGAACAGAAATAATTTTTGTATCTGTTTTTTTTTTTTCGAAACGTCAACACATCCTCCAGCAAACATAACGCAGTTGCAGACACGAACCGAACACAAATATTTAAATTGTCATAATTAATAACGTCTGCCCCGAGCGGACATCAAACTTGGGCCCTCTAATTCGGCAGAAGGTTACCATCAATTATGCCACAGCATCTTTGTATCACACCAATTCAATCTAACAATTGTTAATAAAGTCAGTTCTAACTTGTCCAAGCAGTCAGCGACCCTGTCATCAGCTCTGCGCACCACGGGCAGCATGTAGTTGAGGAGGTGCTGCGTGGGCTGCATGGTGGTCTGCATGAAGGGCGCCAGCGGAGCGCTCGGCCCGTACGACAGTCGGCACAGCAGCGGGAACGACGCGCGGTCTCCGCACACCAGGAGCAGCGTGATGGCCACGTCGTGGTAGCCCTGGAAGTTCATCACAACCCGTAATCATAGTGATGTTTTTCTTGCAATATTTTTTTTAATGAAAAAATTATAATGCAGGCAGAGTAGACAGCCCGGCCTGCATAGTAAGCGATTGTCGCTGCCCCTTCATATAAATAACATAAAACAAAACTCAGGCTGAGATCTATACACCTTGAATTATTTCAAACTTAAGTTTCAAGGTAACACAAGTTTCGTATTTATAAATATTCCTTTACTCTGTCTAATATTAAGCCGAGTGTATCATGAGTGCACAATTTTGATGACTTATGAAATCTTACGCTAATAACTGCATAAAAATAGTTGTCCATACTGCAAACCAAAGTCTAAAACAGTTTATGAATTTCAGACTCACCACAGTTCCATTAGCTCACAATAATCATGTTACCTTAGAACATAAATTGCATTTCAACACAATACAATGTTAGTGTGCCCGTGTGTAAAGGCAAAACTCACACACATGACTCTAGGACTGATAAGATCTATAAATACATTGTCATTTACCACATTAAACATTAACATGTTCTTATCTATCGATACTAGGTACATATACTAATTGTTTCTGTT
>DWPQ01000216.1:0-19577 GCA_018251795.1 Perichares adela
CACGGCAGACTTTGTTCTGCCCGGAAAAGCAGTGAGTGTAGCAGGACAATATTATTCTAAAACATTGTTCTTATATATCTCATAATTAAATTCCTGGAAAAACTAAAACAAAAAGTGGTGAAAAAAGTAGCCTATTTTTATTCCAAGACCTTCAAGTATCTTTATAGCAGGTTACATCACAATTGGTTCAGCGGTTTGGCCATGATCACATCACAGACAGACAGAGTTACTTTCGCATTTATAATGTAGTATAGATTTAAAATTAATTTCGCTTCTATAAGGAAACCGGCTAACGGTTTACAGATCGCTTTTAGAACACCAAGAGTCTTGTTAGCAATGGCACAGAAATGGCGGATTTGTCCATCGGCAGTAATTTCATCGCGAAAGTTGGACACTATTACGTCGAGGTTGGCTTTATTGATGATTATATGAAGCTGCATGCTTTCATCACGATGAGGCCCGGTATTCCAACCGAGAATGCCGAATCGTTAGCCCGCATTATGCCCATTGCAATTTCAACAGAACTTTTTACCTCAAAATTTTACTGCTGCCCTACAATACCCGTTTAACGAGCCATCAAAAAATATAATTTATACCAAAGTGCAACTAAAATATGCTCCGAACCATATTGTTATATAATTTACTGAACTGGATCCATTGTGAATATAAAAGAAGTTCCGAGAGACTACTGTGTCATCCGTAAAAATATAATGACTTTCATTGTTGCTTAAAAATATTCAGACACACTGTCTCACTTTATTAAAACTTGAAAATTAAATGCTTCTTGACGAAATCTTGAGATTTAATTCCCAGCGTTCACTGTATATTGTTTGTTTTGACGTCCTACAAATATTTACGGCGAGATAACCCAGACGCGAATCTCAAATAAAGCGAACGAATAAGTCGTCGATATTAAATATGACGCGTCGTATTTTATCGATACTGACAGGAAATCAATTTGTTGGAATGTGCCATTGTATTGTCCTATCAGTTTATTTGCACATAAAGTTTCGCAAGATCAACTTTACGATCTTGGTTATTTGCTACAACGTACTCTATCAGTAATCAATACGACCGCTCCTATGTGTAGTCGGAAGTTAATGTTTCAACGATTCGAGGAGGCCGCTCCTCGGAAACTAATTGACTTTGACGTTTCCAACTTAGTATTGTTTTCTTTCCTACTTCCCCTTGACAAGGACGTCTGATATTGCGCCATTGTCCATTGTGTCGTTATCCTGAGGGGCACAGAGTCCTATGGAAGAATGAACTATTTAATGTTAGTCAATATAATACGTGATAATTTTAAAGCAGGTTGAACAGTATCGTATGTCCTTTTTTTTATTTCGCATTTTATTTCCAATTTATTGACTTGTTTTATTTTTAATTTTGTTGTGTCCTTTGGTATTTATTTTACCATTGTTATTTCACGATACCGTCAATGATTGTAGTGTTTCGATTTATTACGCAGAGCCTTAAACGGATTCGGATAAGGTGCTGCGTTTAACAAAATCTGACAGCGGAATGAGAGCCATATAATTTACGACGGTGATTTAAGTATGGGAATCGTCTCAACGTTCAAAACAATGGGTTATCGGATCTCCCACAGGTATTTGGAGGCTAAGAAGACGTCGCAATACTTGTGACTTTCGAACTGAATTGAATCGGGCAACATGTTTTTTTTATGAAATGCAAATGAATATTATGTTGCAATATAACCCTAACAAGTAATCAAGCACGGGTACGGAACCATAAACTTGTTACAATACTTGCAATAATCATATTTACAAACAAAATATTTTCACAATATTTTGAGGTACAAAATAGTATTGTCATTCACTTGCAATAGGACACTATTAACATTAGTAAACGATAACACCTGGAGCCGTTTATATAAATTAGTCAAATTGGCATATTCAATACGTCAACGTTACTGTGAATTTATTAATCGTGTCTGAATTATCTTACAAACTTTCCATCTTATTTAGATAGAGTGACTTTGTTTTATTATTGGTTTCTCCTTCATCCATTCTGTTTCACTCTGAATTATTAGCATCTCTAAGTTTAGCGGAAGTCGTACTATCTATGGCGATAAGTTCTATAGCGTTTGTTCAAAACGTGTCACAAGCATTAGATCTAATGGCAGCCTTACACAAAACCATATCTATATTAATGTACTTCACCCCAACCATAAGACCAACAATGGCGGTCCTATGGCTTGTACTTTGTGACGATCCAATGTGACCTCTTAGAAAACATGTATTTCAAGGTGTCCCAACGCAATCTTGATTGATTTATGATAATGTTTGTACTGATGCATTGTTTATATCAAGTTTCAGTCTCGGTACACTTAGCACTGGCAACTTTGTTGCATCGTCTTGTATCGTCAGGTCGTTCATTCTTCAGTTACTGCTGAATATAAACGCTTTTTATTGTACATTGTTATCTTCACTATGGTTCTTTATAAATTATGTATGTGGAAAATCATGTACATAAATACTTGAAAGTTTTATTTTGTATTGTATTTTCATGGTATGTGGATTACTTATATTTTACCAATACAGTCAGTAAAAACTTCGCTTTAAGACAACTACATTTTCTAATTGATTATATATATTTCCATAGCATCCACATATATTTCCAGCATTCGCAGCATCGATTGAATGGTTAGGTAGAATATGCCAATAAGCATTTAGTTTCCGCCTTCTGTAGAAACTATTCACGTATTAAGGAATAAATAAATAACGTGAACTTTTTTATGAGTAAATTAAAGTACCCCATAACCCTTTCGTAACAAAAACAATACTTAAAATTTTGACATCTTAAATTTTGTGATCTGCTTACTTCAATTTATTGAATACGGCACACATCACGTGACACAATATAAATAGCGTAGTTTTATAGAACAATCAAATGCCTTTGACCCAGTCTCGCGGATATGCTAGGGCTTCACTATTTACTACTGTGTAATCGGATTGCACGAGATTGTTACTCCGGCTTTCGTTTCATACACCAACATATTTTTCGCATGTTCTTGGTTTGTCCGTAAAATATTATAACAGATTCGTATACTACTCATAATATTCAGTGTACAACAGGTACGTAATAAAACAAAGGTTAAAAATATAATTTAACTTCGATCCTAGCTCCTGTATCTATTGAACAATTATTTTCTTACACGAGTTGCTATGTGCCATGGTGCATATGAATCATTTGTGATGTGGTCACCTCAATGACAACGTGTATATTTGGAATCACGAAAACAACATATATTTTCGTTTGATGTTCCTCGTTACGATGTCGGGTCGTCACGTTTGTTCCGCACTCTGATGGTCCTAAGGTCGGTAACTTAAATCGCCGTACACGAAGGTCTCGCGAACTTTGGCTTGTCACGGTCGTCGTTTGTATGCAAACAAATTTTATTTCTAGAAATGTAGACGCTATTGCCTTCATTTACGTGAATGACAATGTGATCACGAACATTGATAATTCATTCAGCGGTAGATGTGTTCGCCGGAAATTGTTAGTTGGCCCGCTGGTTCAACCTTCAATAGCATTTTCTTTTTATACGTGCACAATTTTAGTATTAATTCCCATCGTTGACACAATTCGTCCCTCTTTCGCTGGTTGATTCGGGTCTCTGAAGACCATCACGCAAAATGTGTACTTAGTACCCGTTGACACACTTCTATCACGTTTGAGAATATTTTGGTGCACTGTCAGGCTTTTTTACTATGGTATTTTTATATGCATTAACGCTGTAACTATATATATATCATACTTGTAAGCCCGGCAGATCCGGAAAAGCAGCGACTGCCTACGACAATGTCTTTGTATATAATTTTTTGTTGTATCTCTAAACTAAAAGAAATAGAAAGAAATTCATGTATTTTCAATTTCATCAGGATGATTTTTTTTCTATTTGTTTTTCCTTTAAGTATTTCAGTAACAGTTTGGGCGTGATCACGTCACAGATGGAGTTACTTTCGCATTTATAACATTAGTATAGATGGACAACATTAGTTATTAATAAAGCGTCTAAAGCGATCGAGATCAACGACCTCAATTAGATTAAGATTGAGATATTTGTTGGTATCCAATGAGATATTCTTATCTCGTCCTTCTCTATAAAGAGGGACAGTTGTTTATACATATTTGTGGTTCGTATCAAGATAACACGTGAGTATGACGGATGGATGGAGAGGTGAGCGATTGCGTAAACCGTGAAAGTGCTACACCTCCAAATGAAATTGTCGACGATTTAATGCGCATTGCAGTGTAACACGAGCATCTCTAATCTGGTCGAACTGTTAATACGATCACATGATATATAACGTACCACCTGACGAAGACGTGCATGCCATTGTATCGTCTGCGTTCATATCTGGTATAACGGATAATTCTGTATACGTGTTTATTATTTTCACTTTATGGAACGTAGATGTTCTACGCAATATTCACGGTTATCTTATGTAATTGGCTTACAATTGGGATCAGTTTAGTCCCCTGTAAATTGTATCTATATGTGTCTTATCTACGAATGAACTGTCTATCAATTAATTTAAATTAAATCTATGACAATTGCCAAAAATTCTCCCACCCAACAGTAAATTGGTCAACTGATGGTACTTCAATTTAATTTTAATACATTTTTCTCAAATTGCTCAACTGTATCCTATAAAATCTTATCATAATATGTTTTTTTCTATAAAAATAGACCTTTCATTTAATTACCCGGTATCGCCCTCTAAACGGAAATACAAAATGTGTTGTTCTGATAGTATGGTTATTTTTGAACATACTTTATCAGTATTTTAACAGTATATATTTCTGTTGATAAGTAGGCGCTTACTTATGTTTAATTTTTACGATATAAATAGAGTGTTTATATTATAAATAATTTTACATTTGAATATAAGATGGTTCCCCGGTAGCCTTCACATGGTCTCGTCAATTACTTTAGCATACAATGTGCCTCTACTATAATATTATTCTTATTGTTATTAAAATGCTGTAATATTTCCGTATAGTGACACAATTGTAACACGCGCCTTCGCAAAGTGTATTTATCACCTGTAGAACGTCCGTACATATAATATGAGAGACGTCGATGACTAAGTCACTCCTATAGATCGCGTGCCCATTGTGCTCAGTGGAGATGAGGACCCTGGGTTCATCAGAGTAGACGGTGTTCATATTAGGAGCTCATACTCGTGGCTGGATGTACTCTTTTTTTACAGACTTTAAAAGTTGAGTATCTCTGTTATCCTGTCTATATTTTTACTTGAACTTGATAACTCTGGTTGCGGACTGCGATGTGCCAAACTTCATTTGGATCTGTCTAGTTAGATTCATCATCACGTCTGATACTGTTTCCGTGACAAGTAATGCTATATTAATTACCGAGACCTTAGACTTTAAACGTCATCGCAGCTAATCGTTACATCAGTACGAGACTCGTGATGTCAAACGGTTGCTTCTTCTCGTTTGTAAGCGAATGCTGGAATTTATAGCCTTTACACGAAAGTGTACAGTTTTCGCTACAATGGCAATTATATACATCGTCGTCTACTCCCAATTTCATAAGGTTTTTGGCGTGACAGCACATATTATTTCCGCAGGAACTGTCATTACCATACATTTTTAAAATAGCGTGAGCGTGAACGGTTACTGCTAAGATTTTTGTCTAAAGGCTCAGTTCTTATATTCGACATAATAATATATCATTTGTCAACTCCCAATGTCCCTCGTTTTTCAGCCATATCATCTTCATACAACTCATCATGTTCTTGATTTTGAAACGTAAAATGTTATGAGATGAAGTATGTAATTGTGGTTCTTTGCATATTTAGTGTCGGTCGGCGGCCTCGAGCCGCGGAACTAATCGGCGGCTGAATGTAATCTGTAGTGTAACAGAGTTCGCCGGACGACTCGCTTCGTTCAGCGTTACAGCGTTAGTGCCGGCAACCGTGCAATCGAATTATCATGAAGCCACTACTAATTGATACGGCGCGAATAATGCGGGCTGCCAAGGTCAAGTAGAGAGGGGTTAACTGAACGAGCTCGCAATGTAGCACGCATATATACATATTATCATTTTAAATTTACATCTTTGCAAATATTTTATTTTGTAACGACCTTTGAAGATACGATTTTTTGTCGGGTTTCGGTATGACATGAATATTTATAGTAACTGGTTACTTGTGATTTTACGTTTGTGAGATGTTTTTAAAATTTCAATTCAGCGAGAAAATTTCGTTCTTTGGACTTAATTGACGTGGTTGATAGTAACACTGGAACTATTAAAGTATTTAATCTGCCTGTTCAAGAATAAAATGCACATATACCTACTCAGTAGGTAGTATAGTTATAAAATACACTAACTGGCAGAAACGTGAGGGATAGCTGCATCTTATTCTAAGTTATCATTCGGACATAGTAACGATGCATTTTGATAAAAAAAGATCGTGTATTACTGTCAAAGATTTTAATAAAAGTTTCTTCCATATAGCAAGAAAAGCATTCTAGTCGTGCAACGAAGCGAATTAGATAGGTAAATTGGAATAATGAAAGCCCATAAACTCAACTCCGAGTCCATGGGCATTAATAAAACATGTCTTGCCACGTGAATCCGTTGAGCGCTTCCACGTTATAATTTCTCAAAGGAATGATAATTGGCGGAGAAAAAAACGCGAATATCCGCAGTCGGTGGAGCCTCAATGAAAACGATCAGTCAGTTGTAACGTAGGATGTCTATTTACTTCGTAAATCTATCCGACGTTATTGTTGTTATATAACCGTTAATTAGATACCAGTTAATTAGTAGTTTTAATAACCGTTTTACCGAAACTATGTCCTGTGGAGCAAAGTCAGCCAACCAGTCTCTTGTAATATAATCGGACGGGCAAACGATAAAGCCATACATTTGATGGTACATAATTGGTCTTTGTTGTATATGGGGAACATTAGAGAAGTTCTCAATGCAGCGACATACATTGACAAAGAATCTTAGATCTTAGCGCTCCGGGAATATTAGTACTGAGTACTAAGCTTGTTTCATACTCGTATACCTACATTGCATGTACACGGCAAAAATATTTGTAAAATTGGCTGACAATTGGAATTTTGTATGGCATAGATTAATATTAATATTACATACCATCTTAGGTACTTACAGGTAATTACATTGAAATCTATTCATTATACAACAATCATTAGCATTTTCCATACACGCGTTTTTACAAATTAAAGTAACTGCTGCCGGGAACGTAAAATAAATCCATTGGTTAAACATAATTATGATCAAAATAGATACAATATAGATTAAAAATATGTATGTGTTTTTAACATTATTTGTAAAAAAATGCGTTAGGTATAAGAATATTAACATTATGACATATTTCGACAATAAATAAATGAACCACTAAGATGAATGGTCCCGTACACATCATTTAATCATATGCCAAGACATAAAAAACATAAACAAACTGTTAACTCATAATGGCCGCCTATTATCGAGACGGCCTTGCCTCGGCTTGGCTCAACGTCAGGTGCCAATGACTCCCCTATGACTTTCTACTGATTTTTTATTGCTGCCATTATCAATCTTGTTTCAATGAACAGATGCACGTGGTAGGACACTTTTTACGTTGAAACCGTTAACATACTTCGTTAAGTTAACAATTGAATGAAACTGTCTGAAAAGTTCCATGGTTTTAATTTAAGTAATTACTTTGGCAGATCTTCGTTGAGCTCAACATGACTATTCCGATAATTATCTCGTAATGTATGTCTTTGAACTGGAACAAAAATCTCTAGAAAATACAACTGTAGCCAAATGAAAAAAATGTAGGAATAAACATTTACACTTCCTTGCCAATTGTAAGCTAAAGAGTCATTAGTATAAATAGTTCGTTCTTTTTTACGTGTTTACTCGCCGATTTCCATTTTCTATTTCTGTTTAATTTGCTGCTTTTGCTGCTGTCCTTAATAAATCACCGACGATACATTTACATGCATCTGCATGTGAAACTTTGGTTAGATATTACAAAAACTTTGAGGGGTAAAGCTGTAGTAATCGAACCTTAGGTCTATTAATACAAAGTCGCTATTTAAGTGTCTGATTCTGCACTTATGTCTTTCAGATACAATGGATTTCTATTCAGTTTTACCACGATTTAGAGAAATCTTCAAGTTACGTTCTTACTGCAAGCGCATAATTACTGCACATAAAGAAAGATGGTAAATTTTTATTTTTAATATGTATGTCTTGAATAGAATAAATCTGCTGAAAATTGGACTAAATTAAAATAACACTTCCAATTTTCGAGATTGAAAAAAGACATCAAGTCCAATCAAGATCAGTTTGGTAGTATCTGCGCGATGCGCACCCAACCCCGGCCGCGTTACAGTTTTATTATTAGTATAGACATTAGACATAAATTAGTTCAGTAATACTCCATGGGAGCTGTCGGTCGCATGATATAGATATTTCCAGGTCTTGGCCAGGTGTTGTGTTAAATTCTTAGTTCTTTTGCACCTTTTATATCGACGTGAGCATCCAGAATAACCGTTTCCATCTTCAGTTTATAAACATACCGGATTTGATTCTATCGTCTTTCAATATATGTTTCGCATTGGGATGTTTTGTTTGATTATTTTGCATCTATCTTTATTTTTTGAAAGGACATATTATTAAAAATATTACTATATCAGTAGAAGGAATTTACGTGAGTCTGTAACCCCAAATGTTTTTGGTTACTGTAAGCCACTTTCTGGATTCTGAAGGCGCAGGACCGGACAGAATGGCACAGATTAGAGGAGGCCTATGTCCAACAGTAGACCTTCAAGGGCTGATGGATGGATGGATGTAGTCTACGCACAGCATTGTTTTTCCCACAATTATTGATATTTTATTTAAAACTTACAGCCAAAAACATATCTAAGTATTGAGATCATACGAAATAAACTTTCCCAAATAAATAGAACAGAGTTAAACAAGTTTCTCATAAATTATTCTTGATTTATTTTTGTAGGTCACGATATGAAATCAATTTTACTCTGTTTGGACTTAATCTTTTAGATGCCCACCCGGCGAAAACTCACAATGGATTCTAAAATCACTTTTACAGTTTCCTGAAAGCTCCATACAGTAAATATTTTTGTTGTCATAGTTACGTTATGTATGTGATGTTTCCACATCCAAATAGACAAGTCTCCGTTAAATGCGTAAACAGCAAGAAGTATGCTGTTTTGTAATTGTAGTTTCACCTCCAACCTCGTTGTTATCGTCCGTAAGCGTTTCCACGAAGCAATCCCGGTACAAGATTTAGGTCGTGTGAATACCTAGAAGGCAGATGTGTGCGTGCTCAACATTGTAGCCTTCGGGGATCGTAGCGCCTGTAATCATAATATTATTGACGACAAATTTAAATTCAGGAACAAAGTCACGTTTAGTTCTTTATATTTATACTACGGTGTTAGCTTTCATCACTTGCAGCCGTTAAAAACTGGAAAAGTAAAGCGATCGCGTTAAAAACTCTTTGGTCGCCCGTTCAATTACTAAAGTTGAATCTGGAGTAACCCAGATCTTTGAAAATTTAAGAGGTCAGTTGCATTAAGATTCTAGTGAACTAGCAAATACTTCAAAACTCAAAACTAGGTTCGGTACTAATACTTCTGCAACTTGTGTAATAATGGTTTGTAGCGCAACGGTTTATATCGAAAGTAATAAAATTAGAAAAGATTAAAAAAGTTAACCAACATAAGTCAAATAGGTGACCGCAAGTGATCATAGTTCGTGTGTATTGGGGTGATTTTGAGCATACAGTCTTGTTAGTTAAGTTAACATTTGATTGATATTTGAAACCTTGTCGGTAACAAAAAAACAAGGGAATCTTGTCTATTAATTCTCCCAGCAATCATCACTGGATCAGTCAGCTATCCTTGCTTAGGTGAGACATTAATCGTGCAATGCCGGGGGATACAGAGCTTGATTTTCATGAGACGCGGTTAAAGTAGCTGATAATGAATCTAATGGCTATGGAAAACTTTGTTATTTTCGAGTGGGAACACGGTCGAGTCGCAGTAGGTAACGTCATAACAGATTACCTGCGTTTCGAAGTTGCGTGGGAGTCCGGGCGCCATCCACGCCCTCGCAAAATGTATCAGTTGCGTCAGGCGGTACAATTTACTTACCTTACGAGGTTGCTGAATTGTAAGCATCTGAAGTGGGTGTTGTGACTTTATTATTAAAATATTGGATATCACGTTATTTACAACTCAATGTGATAGTAGAACAAAGCCCAGCAGTTGGATTAGTGATGACGAAGATGGTGACGTGATTTTTTAGTAACTCGTGAAATCATCACATTAATAGTACGGTTATCAATGTATGTAAGCACTCGTAGTCAGACTTGACTATGTTGTAATAGGAATCCCGATAACAACGTTTCATACAGGATATGATCCAATTCATTATCTGCCCCCTACTCGACATACATCGTCAATGATTAACTGATTGTCCTTATATGACCCGTCATTCAACAGAGACCCTTTGCACAGCTGCTCAATGTAAACCATGTTTTTGATACTTAATCGTGTTGAGTTGATCGAAAATTTGCTCCTCCGGCGTTAGATATAAAAGTTAACACGAAAGTACTCTTAAGTGTTAGTGAATAAAACTGTTTGTATATAAAGCAATAATTAAAAATATTTTTAATTCATAGACCGAAACCATATATTGGTGTGAACAAGATAATATTACAACGGTTGTTTCAGTTGACGTGGCGTAAAATAAAATTGTAATTGTATTGACCGAAATTTGTACTCCAGGTTAAAAATACCTTTTCTTGTTACTCTCAAAGTCAAGATTTATGAAGGCACCGCAAATGCGACCTAATTTCAGAATAAAATGACGTATGGCAATTTGTTTGTTTGATGGCGTGGAACAAAGGCCTTTTCCGCGGAAGATTGTTCGCTGAGGAGGTCATAACGGCGTGTTTTACTCCGAGTTGACACATTTCACTTTTTAGGTTTGTTGACACTGGAATGTTATATTATTATTTGAAACTTTCTTCAACAAAGAAAATATTTTGCGATGAATCCGTTAATTGGGACAAGTCAATTCTTCAATACTTGTTTACAATCTGAACCATTGTAACTAGGAACTATGTTTATTACAATAGACGGCTCTTTAAGAAAAATACCGAATTTTTGGATTTTACTAGAAGTAAATAATTCCATAAAATATCTTATATCGTCTTTTCCTCTGATGTTACTGAAGTTCCTCTGATAATATTTAAATTCTACAGTGATTTCCTTTTTTATTTTTTTTAGAACTTGTGAAAGCGGGAAATCCTAGGCGTAGGTTTAGCTAAATATTTTCAAAGTTTTCAAATTTAAATAGTAACCCGGAAACACTTATGCCTATGTTTTCGCTCTATATTGATTGAAGTAATACAGGTCCTGTACGCAAAGTTCTTACCTACCTAGTATTTTAACGTAACAAATTAATCATTCAACGAATAATTCGTAAGGATTGATTCAACGAATTTAATTAATTATATTGCCTAAGCCATACCTCCAATATTTAAATTTAAAAAATACCGAAACGGTGGTTACTTGCAGATTTATATAAGTTTCTCGTCAAGCTAAACATGAGGCCGAACTGACAAAGAGTGTTTTAGGTACAAGTCATTAGCGACTCCGCTGCAGGGCGCGAGCCTCTCGTCGCAAATGAGCAAGCCTGCAGCGTGTAGCATTCTGGTACAGTCAGCCTCGGATGTAATCATTGGTCAGTAGTAGGATCCTTGTCTGATGTTTTGGAGTGACCTTTTTTTTTAATAAATTTTTGGAACCTGCTTCCCGTGGCATCTTCACAAGTTTCCCCATTCTTACATTTTTGGAGATAGTCGTCTTCCATTCCGCTGTGTTTCACTCTTTACTTCTCTTTATGGTTTCAGAGGAAATCATAGCCTGTCATGTCGTTGTACACTGAAGCCGCTTCGAGCATAATACTCCAATTACAATCCTCCTCTAGCTGTAAGGAAAAGCGAATTCCTTACAGTGGACAATTAGGTTAATATTGTATACAAGCGTTCGTATACAAATCTTCACCACAATTGAGAGAATCCATCATTCTTTAGTATATGATACTGCACTGTCAGCTCCCCTATATTTTTATGACGGTTTTGTAGCATTTTTATAGCGCATCGTTGGGGTTAGGCATTCTATCTCCGGTTCAAATATTTGCATAGCGTCACTTCACCCCCTATCTCTTCAAAAGTATTGTCGGAAGATTGAATGGGGGAGAGTTTGATAGTCGCGTATTGCGGGGAAATTGCTCGGTTTTTTTATATTGTGGTGCGTGTGAAAAGGTCCTTTAGTTCAGTTCATAAAAAAGACTGGAAATCGTCCTATGTGAGGGCAGAACACTTGTTGTACTTCGCACCTGTAAACATATCGACACATATAACAAGCTGATTGGCTTACCACTTCTTTTTGGCCTACAAAGCAGCGGTTTTGTCAATGGTGATGCAGTTGTGAATGAGTTATGTGGGGCGTTGTGTTATGTGTGTTGTGTTAGGTGAGGCGCGACCCGTCTACAGTGCTTTGCATGCTTTTAATAACAACCCTGAATTGTCCTACTAATGGGTTCGGGTCTCTACTCATATTATAGGCCACCACGCTGGCCAAGTGAATATTGGTGGACTTCACACACCTTGACAGCATGGAGAACTCACAGGCATGCAGGATGACTTCCATTCTTACCTTAATCGAAGCAAAAGAAATTTCACTGTTAATAAACGCATCTCTTTGTAAAGTTAAAGGTTGCACGATGTAAATTCGAATAATATATAGTATTAGTTTTAATTTTTTTAAACGGTTTTATTTAGCTTGCCCTGTTTATTTATAATGTACTTAATAGTCAAATTTTATTGCCCATTAGTTAGAGTCACCGCTTGATCGTGAGCTTGTTTAAATTTTTTACAGTACCAATTTAAATGAATTCAAATTCAATCAAATCAATTTTAATCGCTTTCAATTCGATTCACAGTTCGATCTCGTTAGTGGTAAGCCAGTAAAGTTGATCATAATAATTATATTATTATTATTGAGTAGGTACGAGTGTATTTCGCAAACGTTTAGTTGCACAAACATTAAATGTTGTTATAAACGTTCCCGTTAAGTCGATATCGATGCTTCCACACGAGTGGGCCGTACGATCTGATCGAGCCAACGATTATTTAGCTCGACTTTGTGTAGCAATATTTTTGTGCAACTCCTACCAATTGAAAACGTTTTTCTATTCAAAGTGGTCAATGGTTTTTTCCGTGGGCGATACAAATACTTAGGTATTTCTGTTTGAGAGGTTACATGCATCCTTGACTCCAAGCTATGTCCCTTCGTGTTCGTGATTCTTCGTACTAGACAATGGATAAGGCTATGACTATGGCTATGAAGGCTATCCCTCATGTTGGAAGTTCCTCATGCTTGAAGTGGCTGCCACTCGTAGGATAATTGTTTTAAATACTAACTATGCGTGTGTTAAATATTGTTAACTGGCTGTGCCAGCAGCTTTACCATCGTCGGAATCCAGTGGGTCAGAAATTTCTTCCCGCATAAATCCGAAATCTGCGGGAATTTTAAGATAAATTATAGCTTATTTGGTGCTCCATAACCTCCTAATGCTACTTTTGGGTATATGTATCATGATACCGTGCACATATGAATTTAGTAAAAAGCGGTTATTTAATTATTACAAACAGACACCATAATTTTATTAATTTGTATAGATGTGTGCATATATTGCGTCATCGATTGACGCGTGTGATGTTACATCGACCAACATCACTCAACATGTGCGGTGTCTCGTGTTACACGTCAGAGTTAGCCGGTCACTGCACTAGGTGTCAGACTCCACCGGGCAACTGATCACAAGTCAAATTATATTTGTATGTGACATCTGTATGTGCATTTGTAAGGCAATAGGTTATACTGGGGTTGATGTGTCCATAAGTCTGTCATAATATGGTGGTCACTTGTTTGGTTTTTATATCTGATGGATTTAAAAACTTGGGCAACTGGCGTGTAGGTCTGTCCGACTATCATTCCCATTTGAATTTCAGTTCTATGGCTTGTGTGATCCACTGAACAAAAAACTGACAAATTGCTGTTAATGTCAAAGAATATAAAAAGTAAATTCCATAAATTATGGCTATAGCTAGACTGTTGCTTATTTACGTCCGATATAGGCTGCGGTTGTTTGCTAGCACCAAATTATATAACACATAACTTATAGGTACTATGTTTGTTCATAAAGTTCTGGAACAACGCATAACGCGTCAGTATGTATTTGTGTACCCGTTTTTATTCCACACCAGTGCTGTCCGTATGCGACGGCTAAACGAATGGTGGAATTGCATTCGGATGTTTGCCCACATTCAATCAGTTGAATGAAAGCCAATCGCCAATCGGTGAGCGCAAAACGATCGAAACGTGCTGAAAGTCAGAAGCTATCGTATCAGGAGCGCAATGTTATCGCGTAAATTAGCTGATGGGCTTGCATACCGTTGGATACTCGTGCATTTGTATGTCAAACTCGATTGCCTACTGTATTTGTTGTTTTCGTAATCCTTACTTAATGTTCAAATTATATTTTTAGCGATTTTATCTACCAATATATATAAAGCCAAGGAGCCTTAGGCGACTTTCCGCAACGACCAATTTGGATATGCCGTGAAATGTTTGCGCGATTCTTGGAAACAATTCAAAAATATTTGAGTTAAGTCATGTTACAAACATTATACTATGCATTATTGTATAATCAGAATGCAGAACACTAGCAATATCTGTGTCAAGTTTCGTATTTCAATTGTTTTTGGTCGGCATTTAAAAATGAAGGCTCAATCTCGAAGTAGCGATAATTTTTTTTGAATCACTTAGTAAAATTTAAGTACTAATCGATAATTTAGTTATGTTAGTATGTTACACAAAATAGATCATTGTCAGTTTTAATATTATTTAGACGTAAAACTTTACGATTCGGATCAATTTATTCTACGTGTCCATTTGCTTCGGCTGTATCCTACATTATACGCAAATTTGGAATATATGAAACTTGCGATAAGTATCTAGCAACGCCACAGCTTATCGTTAGATCGTCTTTTGTGACGTATTCTACTTTCTAATCGTATAAACTGAAGATGGAATTACAGATTAGTTACTTCTAGTTATCAATGCTAGTGCTGAGCGATTGAGCTCAATTTGTTTAGCTAATGACTGGTATAGTGAATCGTGTACGTGCAGCGTTTCCTACGACACGAGACGATTTCTCACGAAGCCACTTAGTCGACTAAAATCAATTGCAACTTGAGTTTTTCAATCATTAGCCCTACTAGGATTCTTTGTGCATATGGTAGTACATTGACAATGGTAGTACATTGACAATGGTAGGGACATTGATCAATAATACTTTAAAAACAGGTAGTAGTGGTACAGGTAGTAAAAGCAAAATTTAACGTGCATAAGATTATCAATGATACCTACATGAATGAATGATTTTTGAATTTGAAACAATCAAGATCCAAGAAGAAACTTTTATATTGCCATATTAATGTTATGACCAGTCGGGAATGAAACCTTTCCCTGCGAATCTCTGCACGCAGTTTCACTACTTACTGAAATACTGAGGCGTCTAATGTTCGCGTCATCATTATCGGATGCTAAATAATTGGAATATTAAAAATTATATTACATATTTAAAATATCTAATCATCGGGATTATTCGTCTGGATTTCTCATTTGATTACACGCTCCCAAATCTCCGCAACATGTTTCGGTTGATCGAAGTTTTCGCTTATCGCGCGCCCCTTCCCGTGATTTTCAAATGCTTAACCCTTATCGATTCCACTACGGTGACCGCTGAGAAGTGTCTGCTTTACATTATGTAATACTTGTTTGACGTCGGATTTCATTTATATGCTGCGATTTAATTTTCAGATTTGTATGTCAAATTATTAAGCCACATTACGATCGAGCGAGCACCAATGTAGGATGTCTTCTATCGTCTATACCTACAAATTCAAAGCATATGCATCTTATTTAGCTTGTTACAAGCCATTAATTTATATATTTTTTCTTTTACAGGTAAGTCACTCAGGAGATAATAAGGATTTCAAGTTCGTGAGTAGTCACGGCTCTAGTCGCCTATTATGATATGAAATGCCAGACTTGCTGCTCTGTGCTGCATTGATCGACCCATGAATACGCCCTAACAGGCCATAGACCAATTTGCCGAGTGTCTTTGAAAAACATTCTATCACTATACGTAACTTTTGAAGTGCAATGCGTTAATATTTGACTATCGCCTAGTCAAATAATTTAGCTAATGCCTAGTGAGAAGCCGGTAATAATAAAATAACACACTAATAGGAACTGTCGTGGTATGCGCCGGCGCGGCACGGCAGTGGGCGCGTGTACGATTTGATCGTGGTAAGCGTCAAACATATTACTAATTACAAGGAGCGAAGGACGCCCGTCATACATTGAACCGAACTGCGCACACGCACGAATGGTGCCGGCGTTGGCGTCAACAGGCAGCATGACCATTGAACAGATGTGGCGCTGCAGGAGTCTTATTTAGGTACATATTTAATTGTACCCGCGAACTGACTACGCTAAATCGTTCGAGATAATTCGGAGTTGTTTATTATGGATGTATGAAACAGAAGCGGCGGCTCCCGCTGAGCGCTATTCTTTTCGCAGTGAAAAGCAGTGTGTAAGGTGTCTATTTAATGTTGTTGATAGTTTTATTGTACAAGTATTGTTGAGTCTATTTGTTTAATAGTTGACGATAAAGTAATTTTTTTCGTATTCCACGTGTTATGGCTATTGTGTTGTAGCAAAATTTAAAGATTTCCGAGAAATTTTTATTATGTTAATACTACTGTGTATACCTCTGAGAAATGTCTTCCGAACAAATCTTTCATTCTTTAATTTCGTGAAAAATTGGTTTGTCAACTCAAATATTATTTTGTAGGATTTAGCTTATGGGGTAGTTTTATTGACACCTAAGTGCAATTTCCACTTCAAGTAAAATCATGAATACGAATAATTTCATATCTATTAAATATTCTAGTTTTTGATATTTCGTACCTATGTATCAACCCATATCCATTTCAGTATAAAATACAAAAATCGAAAGTACCAGTAATATTTAGACTTTTGTTTATAATTTCGAAGTACAAAGTTAGCGGCGAATTACCAATATTAGCCGCCTCTTAAACCAATACAACAAATTCATTGTAAATTTGAACGTGTGTATAAAGTGGTCGTTGTTTCCTGCGTACAGTGGAATGCGTCGCGACGCTCGGTGCGTCAGCGCCGGCGCATGTTGCGTCTCGATGTTCATTTATATTTTTATGACTTTAAAATGTATTTTCATTACATTTTGGATTATTAATATAAGTAATTTCTTTCCTCGGTTCTCCTCTCATCGATAGGCAGAGGATGTAGTCCACCACGTTGACTTGATCCGGATATTAACCGTGTTAAACTGTAAAAGTCGCTCTAGGGCCAAGAGCAAAATGTCCATCAAAAACAAAACATAAGTCCAGATTCCTCACACAACTTTGAGAATAATATGGAGTATTTATGGTATATATTTTTCCTAATGTAATATTCTTTGACAAAAGCAAGTGTAACTTATACTAATATTATAAAGAGGAAGATTTGATTGTTTGTATTGAGTAGGGCACCGAAAGTACTCATCCGATTTAAATGAAATTTGGTATACTCTAGAGATAGTCTAGAGCCTGAGAAAGAACATTTTTTTTATTTATTAAAAAAAAGGTCTGTAAGGGGTTGAAATAAGGGATGAAAGCTAATGTAACATGATAGTGTAAGTGTAATATGACATGATAAAGACGCCTGGTAATCTTAGCTTTGCGACCCGTTCCATTCAGGTTAAATCCTCCCTTTATATTATTGCCTTATATAAATTTAAAACATGATGAGTTTCTTTCGCCGTTTCTTTTCCTCAATGACAAAGCACCTTTCCGTAACGGTAGTAGAAGCAAAATATGACGTGCCTAAGAGTAGCAATGATACCTACATGAATAAATAATTTTGAATTTGAACAATGATATCACGTAGAAAACATCCCACCTGGTGGATGGTCGGATGTCACACGACAAGGATACAACAGCTCTCATTATTCATTCTTTATCTAATATTATGTAAGATAAGTTATTAGAAGTCGCTCGGTTATAACTGTTATAAATTTTCATCCCATTAGCTGTTTCAAAAACGATCTCGACGAACAAAATATATGAGAAGCTCCCACGGTATGGAGATAAGACAGGGAGTCTCAACCTGTGAACCGATTTAAACGAGATAGAACAAATTATTAAACTTGAGTTGATTGCGTTTTGAAGACAAGGCCGTGCGCGATTATCGTAATTATATCAATTATATTTCACATCCAAATACTTTCGAAATTTAATTGTTACGATTAATTGTAATAAATCCATTTTTTTATTACTTTAGATTCCTCCACTGTACCCGATTCTAATATTCCACACACACAGCTGATTCAGGAAACTATCGAAACAACAATGTGTACACATACAGCATTTCAAAGTTATGACAGACAGTCAAACGTAGTAAACGCATAAAGAGTGAACTCATTAGTAGGTGTCAGAAAAAAAAGGGAATAGTAACAATTAAATCAGTGGGAATTAAATTTATAATATATAAATTTGAAGTAATAAGTTTTTAGTGTAACAATATAAAATCTATACAACTAAATAAAAATGGAGTGTCTGTTTATTAAATGCATATGTTTGTATACAAGGTACTTATACCAAAACAACAATTGTTAAAATTTTTGTCGGTCTATCTGTTTGTTCCGGGTAAGTTATTGTAAATTGACGCGTAAAGTAATCTAATTTACCGAAACGCAACAATGTTTAAAAGGTTGAGTATTGCTGGGATAAGGCAACAAAGTACACCAAACAGTTTTCCGCCGGCGACCGACCAGCTACTTTGATGACGACCACACGCGTCTCGTGTACTCTTAACGTATAATAATTTATGACGGTCGTTTATTGCAACGGATTTTCCCACAAAATAAGCCACATTCATTATAGCTATGAAAACGGGACATATTTGCTATGCATGTAGCGAAGCGCGCAGATGTGATATGGCTTAAACTAAACAGTATTTATTGCTTAGTATGCGTGTATTTACACACACATCTGTTATTAAATGTTGAGCGTTATTAATTTCTTTCAATAATCATAATTAAGTAGTACTAATAGCAATAATTTTAGATCGTTATGGAAAATAATATCCGCCCTTCTTAATTTCTATGCTCGCAAGGTACGTGATAATCTGCTAAATGTCTGTAAGACATATATGTAACACTAGCTGACCCTGCCAACGTTGTTTCGCCATTTTTCACATTTTCAATTATTTCTTCGCTTCTAATAGTAGCAGCGAGATGTTATATAGCCTATAGTCTTCCTCGATTAACGGACTATCTTACACCGAAAGAATTTTTCAAATCGGTCCAGTAG
>DWPQ01000217.1:0-19559 GCA_018251795.1 Perichares adela
TCTGGTATATAAACTATATAACTGCAAAGTTTCATCCAAATCCGTCAAGTAGTTTTTACGTGAAAGAGTAACAAACACACACACATACATCCTCACAAACTTTCGCATTTATAATATTAGTAGGATGTATTTTTATTTTTGTCTCGGTGTGCAATAAATAGTATTTGTATTGTATTGTAAAGTCCTTACAGTTACTTAAAGGAATCACGTCGTTAGCGTGATTTAAGTTTCTGTACAGCGCAATCTCTTGAGGAATAGGGTAAACAATTTCAAGATTAAATAGTTTAACTTAGATTAAGTTACTTCTGTCGGGCGTCTCGAGACGCACTCGTTTTATTAAACCTTTTATTAAAATTATACTCCATATCTTTTTATATTCCATAGAAAGCACAGCGAACAATACTGCAGAGGGGAACTTTGTATCTAATTACAGATATAGTCATTTAAAGGAAATTAAAAGCTTTAACATGACGTCATAATTATGACTCATACTATGGAATGGGGAAAGCAGGGCTTTGATAATCATTGTGGACAATGGATTACGCGTGATTCAACCAATGTATCAATCTATACAATTAAGTAAAATTGAAGTGTCTGTTTGTAATATTAAAATAACTGCTCATAATTATATGTTTGGCACATGCTTGTTATACCTGAGACCTCGGGACCGCAGTCCAAAAAGATGACTGGATCAGGTATCGAAACACCTGAACATACCTGTCAGCACGGTACTCCACCAAGCCGCTGATCGCTGTAGATGGAGACAAGTTATACAAATGCATCAAAGTCACGATCCTCAGCAATGAGGCACGACTGAAGAGAGAGATTGGAAATGAAATGTTTAAATGTATTTTGTATGTAAGCAGTGATAGCGCAAAAGTTTGAACGTTGATATTCCGTACGGAGGGTGCAGAGTTCAAATCCTGCACATAATAAACAACTATATACAATTAGATTACTCTTTTTGTTGACACCTAATGCAAATTTAGGTATGTTATTGCAGTTTTGTTTGCGGAAACTGCACTATAGTGTGGGAGATCAGGTTTATTTACAAGGACAACCAGATCATTTGTCGTGTGCAAAAATTATTTGCATTTCCTTTACGACACCATGTTTTTTAATATTTACAATTACCAATGTTGTCTTTATGTTTAAAATGTTTTACCAGCATCATTATCGTTAGTACAGATTTTACTAGAGGCTTTTTAGAATTTCACTGCGTTGACAAACACTCAAGTAGCTATTTTTTTAATTAAATTTGTGTGTGATTTTAAACTGGTATCATCGCGGACTGTACACATTTTAGTATGATATGTATACTCACGATATTTCGACCCACTTGGATCGTGGTCACGCCTGCCCCGTAGAGTTGATCCATGACCACGATCCATGCAACTGGGTCAAAATATCAGCAAACAAACAAACTTATTTATATATCGTGAGCACCACACAAATTTTAGTAGTATCATACTAACATTTCTGTGATTGTCCATGCCACCCGCGACACAGGGAATCCTTTTTTTTGGTAACGGGGGGGAAATCTTCTGCAAGATACCTGGACACAGGAAATCCTAATGCGGGGGTATGAGCGTGTTACCGTTTAATGTTTGTTTTTTAATTGTGTAAGCGTTTAAAAAGGTTTACAGCCACTGAAACTCATTCGACCGTCACCAATCCTGCACCTGACGCTCTAAGTTCCTCGACCCCGTTTCTGCTTAACTGCTAGTGTTATAATATTATATATCTGGGCTAGATAAGCTTGGCTTAGTTAGTATTTGCTATACAATTTTATTATGTCTTAGTGAACTTTAGTTAACAATTCTACTGTTTACAACCACTGCGTATACAGTTTTTTACATACTCGCGGCGCTCGACGTATGAAGCAAATGATAGTTTTTTTCATCCAAATCGTTTTTTTTCTCTCTCATCATCGGTATCATCATCTGTCTTCTTTTTTGAGTGCAGTCTTAATCCTGTGTACACATTATGAATGTAATACTCACATTGACACAAATTAGACATCGCAAGCACTAGAACAAATCTTAACTTGAATTAAAAACCTACCTCAACTTCTCTCGATCTCCAAGGGTTAACTGGTAGAAAATGCCATAAGGCATTAAGTCCGCCTATTGTAATTCCTAAATACAGGTATTTCAATAAAGTGAAAAAATAAAAATTAAATTAAAAATATTGCTTTTACTGGGAATCGAAGTCGGAAGTCATCGCTCGGCAAATGGGGTCACTAGCAGATGCACTAGTGTCTGAAGTATGTTAATAAGTCCAAGTTAAAAGGTCAATTAAGTCAAGCTGGTTCACCATTTCATTACCCAGCAATGTTACGGAGCCGCGCCTGGTATACAGATGTCTACTATGGCCGGGTCTACTTAAATTGGTCTGATCGTTCCCCGGCTATTAGGCTACTATAAAAAAAAATTTTAGACTACTTTCATCGTATAGCCACCGGTATAATTTCGAACGTCAAACACCATACCATGATTGATTGCAAGTCTTCACCGGCAAACTTTCTCCGCGAAATTGGTTACATTTGACTTTTTGCTGGTGCGATGTTACATCGGCGGCACGATAACATTTTGTTAATTTCTTCTGCTATCAGCGAATAATCGAAAGAAATGAGATTGTAGCGGGCCGGCGATGGCACGTCGTGCTTACCGTCGTGTTTGTGGTCGCCGCGAGTGCGATTACAGCGATATTAACTACGTACAGTCAGTCAGTCCGCTCCGCGCCGCCAAACTGGTCACGCAGGCGTTTCGCTACCATTAACCGAAAGTAGCAGAAAAAATTATGGCCACAAACAAAATCCAAATTCGAATGACGCGTTGTGAGTGACCTTTGGACGCTAACTCCGTATAGTGGAAGATGACCGAGGAACAGGAACAATGTGACTCGTTTAACTCGTGGGAGCTAAACGGACTGAACTCCTTGGACCTATGGGATTATACTGTCGAACTGGAGTGCCTGCAAGGAACCGAAGGTTGGTATCGGCTTACGCAAGCTTGTGAACGGCGTTGCGGCTTCGTCGTGGCGGTTAGCGACGGAGTTGTCGCAAAAAACTAATTCCGCACTATGGATCTATTTAGTCCAGATTTGTCACGGTGCCTTTAACGCTTTCAGGTGATCTAACTTGTATTATATACTTTATGTAATGCATTCTCGTGCAGGTGTTTTTCTGTAGTGTCATTGGAATTATGCAAATCATTATTTTACATTATTGGTAGACTAAAACATACAGTCGGCTATTTGTTATCCTAAAAAAGCGCGTATAATGCTATCAAAATTGCAGTCATCATTTACCTACTTAATTGATACTAATTAAAGTCTTAAATTTATGTAAATTTCCATAGAATATCAAGACTCACAATTAAGTCGTGTTAATGCGTATCATGGGATTCACACATTAATTGTAAACTGTGAAATTAATGTACCTATTCCGTTTCCGCAAGTTTTTATTCGCTTATATGTAAACCTACTTACCAAAACTACAATTCGTTACGTATCATTAAAATTGTAGTTTGCATACGTTGGCATCATAACAACAAGGTAATTCATAATTACGTATTTGCCGAGTAATGACCACTTACTCAACACTTGAAGAAAAAATGATGTCTAAACGTGTAATGCCATAAAACCGTCTAATTATAGTAAGTATAACTATAACTATTCTGTATTAACATGCACAGACTGTACAATGTAGGTAACAAACATGCAGTGTAGAAAAATGCAGTATATGTAATAAGCAGATCTTCGCCTTCCTTCTAGCCCGACAATGCATTCATGATTCCTTTGGCGTCTCAGATTTTCATGGGCGGCAGTGACCACCTACCATCAGGTAGCCCTTCTGCGCGTAGTTCGGATATTGACATTAAAAAATGAATGATACCCAAACTCTACTTCTCTACTCAAACATCGTGAGAAAACATGCATTTCTGACAGTTCTCCATAAACCTCTCAAATGTGCTATGGTGTTTATTTGACTAAATATCTATACCGCGTTTAGACTTTGCTTTGGTTTGCAGAATGGACCACTAATTTATGCTGTTTTTCTCAAGTCACCAAAATTATGCACTCAAGATACACTTAGCTTAAGCTTAGGCTGAGTCAAAGTAAATACGAAAATTGTCTTATCTTGAAACATTGGTTTGAGATAAGTCAAAGTACGCTTATTGGATCTCAGCCTAAAACCCTCTTAATGTAAAAGGGGAGTCGGGCCCAAAAATGTATCGATTTTGGATTCTGACAATGATACTTTTATTGTAGCATGAGCCATTAGGTCTAATTGTGCGATTGCATTACCCTTGGACCATATTTTTTATCTGTTAAGAACATAGCGGTATGAACACTATCAATGTACAATCCGTGGCGCCCTAACGCCAATAGTTTCTCCATTCACACTTATCATCTAGGCACAAGGTTAATTTCGTAATTCAGATAATGATTGTCAATAAATAAATTAGACAGGCTGTGGACTAATTAGTCGACAAAAGTAGTATTGTACACTTCTGTTTACTAAAATCAAGGTTGAATTTGGTGTCTGTTACTTTACCGAGTTTTGTAGATAACATGATTAACGATTACAAGTGTAATAAGCGTTAATGAGTAAAAATATGATATGGTTTGATTACGACGATAACTACGATAAGTGATAAATATACAGACAGTCAAAATGATAAAAGCGGTCACAGCTGCCAAAAGACCCCAGAAAATCCACTTGTGTGTGCACAAAATTCAGTTTAACTTCACATATGCTCACAGGCGCATTTACCTACTCATGCGGACCTATGTCATTCAGTCATATTGGCCATACCGTAATTCTGCGGCATAAAAAACAAATGAGCAACGAATAAATATTATGGCTACTTTTTGCGCCCAGTACGTGTTCGTTCCATCAAAAGTACAATGACCTTTATAACTAAGATCAGCATCACAACCCATAATTGTCCTACTTCTGGGCTCGGGTCTCCTCTATTATTCAGCGGGTTTAACGCTATAGTCCAGTACGCAAATATCAGTTTATAGGACTTTCAAGTAGAGTATAAAACCATTGATCCACTTGACGTAACTCGATTACCTAATCAAAATTAATTATGCATTGTTTGTAGGTAACTAATTTTATATACAACATAAAAACTCTTTAATTCTCACAACAAATCATAAGAGTACAAGAAATGTTGTCATGTATAGAGATAGGGGTGATATTACGTAGATGTTTTCGCTGGAAGTGATCTCGTTGAGGCAGCCTTTGGGTAGAAGGTTATCGTAGTGAGAAAAGGGCTTGATGTGTATATCAAAATATAAAAATTGGAGATCTTGTCGTACGCCACTTGACTCTTTGTTGTAAGTCTGATAGAAATTCCTTAGGTTATCCTGTTTTTTTTTGTTTTATGGCGACAGACTTTTCTCTCCTTGACGTCTGTCTTAGAAGTGTTAACAGAGTACGAAACAGATAAAATTAATAATACTAATTAATATTTTATTTTTAAGATAAAAGTCGATAAGAAGCTGGTTGTGTCGAAGCAGGTCGAAGAAAATCTAAAATATCGGCGCATCTTATAAATTATGGAATATGATTCCACAATTTTAAGGCTGTAATTGAAAATGATTTATTATACCTAGTGAAGTGAGAAGTTGATGATTTTAAGATCTTAGTTGAACGCAAAGGGCGCTCGTTTCACTAATAAACTAAATGGGATCCATTCAAAATTCAGGCATATGCATTTCAAATAGAATGCAGTGTAGAGCAGATATAGGTACTATTTTTGCGTTTATTTTAAACTTAATTCTATCAATAAATCTGAGAATGAAAATAAATCAAAATAGGTATACAATGATACTTAAATACTTGGACAATGACTGTTAAGTAAACTATAGACACAAAAACTTTAATTGTTACAATTCTATGGAAAAGTCATTATCGGACAGTAATTAGCACGACACGCAAAACAATGGCGTAGGAAATTAGACTTATCATTAATTTATATAACCATGTAATTGATTCGAAAAAAACACTATTGAAATAAACCCTAGGAAAGCATTTTTCGATTAAAATTTCATCGTAATCTTCTGAATAATTGTATCTTCAAAAAAATTATGAAGACGCCGAGATAAAGTTAAATTCAACTGGGAAAAGAATCATGCTGAATGTTTTTACATAAATTGTTTTTACAATTGGTAATTCAATTTAAGAAACGTAGATAAATTGAAAATTACAATACAATTATTTTTAATGTTGATTGTATAATGAACATAGCCGTACTATTAAAGCAAATAATAATTAATCCATAGATATTGTAAATTAAATAGTCATACCTGCTAAAGAAAAAAACAAAATACAAGTATTTTGTAAATTAATATAATACAATACAAAACAATATGATAAATAGGTATGTGTTTATTGTACATTACAAGAAATACTATAGAACGCGGTAGTCAAAGGTGAAGCATTGTATTTACTTCTAGGTTCACATTGTCTCATCGAGGGCTTGATTTATAACAATGATTGCTTTAGCTGTTATTATCCTTTGGCTCTACGTTATAATCATTATGAATTTCCAGTTTTTTTAAGACTTTTACATTAATAACACCGATGATTATAATTGCGTTATCATCTAAGCTAAATGTGTATACAAATTTCAGTTCAATCGGTTAATGATTTCTGCTTTAAAATCGCGTTCAATGATTTTGTTACATGGTCGATGGAGAGATAAATACGACATAAGCTAATAAATAAGTGTACACCACGAGACCACCTGATAGTAAGCGACCGCCGTTGTCTATGGACGTTGCCGACACCAAAGACATCACAAGCCTCTCTTTACTTCTTGCAAAGCATATGCCTTTGTTGTCAGGAATACCGACGACCGCTTCTAATCAAATGGTCTACTCGTTCGTCGGCTAAATTATGAAAAAAATACAACAAAAACACTCGCCTAAAAGCATTAGTGCACCGACCAAACGGCACAGGAATTTCAAGCTATTCGAATAGTTTAAACAATTCAATATCAATATTTAGCTTCGTTTTTTAAGCGTCGATATATTTAATTTTGAATGTAATTTGAGTACGATTTGTAAGTTGTTTGCTAAAAAAAAATTAGGTAACTACTACTTCAAAAGTAAGAGTAGAGTGTATTGTGTAACTGGTATTATAATAAAATATTAATACAATAGAAAGTTTGTAGAAAATGTTAGCTTAGTGTTAGGAGTAAAGATTTTTTATTTGTAGGTAAACAGTTTTTGCAGTAGACATGGACATATCTGGTTGATTTCCATTGTACAATACTTTTTACATGTAAGACAGAATTGCTTCCCAGGGCATGAATCTCATCGTCAGTGAGGAAACCTAAAGCATACTCCACGATGCTCTAGAGAGCAAATTTTTAGTTTTTTGTTAATTGTTCATTCTAAATTAATGTAATAATTTGTATTAATACACTTATGCTTGTTATACTTTGATGCTACTAATCCACATAGTCGTTACAACCTATATAATTATCCCCCTGCTGGGCTCGAGTCTCCTCTCACATTAAGTCTTTGGCCACTCTTGCAACGTGCAGCCTGACAGACTTAAACCTTTGAGAATATTATGGGTAAGTCCCAGGCATTAAGGTTTCCTCACTGTTGTGATAATTAATCTCTATGGTAAATGTAAGATTTCGACAACTATAATAATGAATAAAAGTAATAATAAAGTAAATAATAAATAAGGAAATAATAAAGAATAAAACATAATAGCACAGTTTTCATAACATTGGAAATATTACGAAATTAGAAGAAATCAGTGCTGTAACGAGAAATGCTTTACATCCTTCGATATATTCTTGGCAGATTTATTTCGGTTCTAAATTTTATAAACTGTATCGACCGTAAAATTGAGCGTATATGTTAGCTGGGCTACTGTCAGTTCGGTCCCTGTATGGTGTTCTTTGAAATGAAAATCAATAATTATTGTTTCGATTTTACGTGGGGAACCCTGTCACCTAGGCCTCATATCGAGAAAGTGTTATTTGAGATGAAATAAAATTTTGCTGTCTTGATTTTTTTTACCTAATATCTATGCCTATAGTCAACGCTTGTTTGTTCTTTATTATACCTACTAATAGGAAATACATTAGCCGAATTGAACTGGTACTAGCAGTAAAAGTTAGGTACACAATACATATATGTATAGTATACAAATCCTTTGTATATCGATTGAAAGCAATGTAACTAAAATGCAAAAAAATTAAGGGCTTGGAAACATTAAGTCACAATCAGACACTAATATGTACCTATATTGCATTAATAATGAAATTGATTCAATGACTATATTTTAAGATTATTGTTTACCCATTCATATTTTTCCATTTAGATATATAAATAACGAATTTACCTTTATTAAACTGAATCCTGGCATGAAAGTACCTTACTGTTTGTAGCGATTTCTCTTCAGTAAAAAGTATTAAAAGTAATATAATGTGTAAAGTAGGTCCAGCTGTCTGTATAATTCATAATACTCGCATCGGTCAACTCAACTTGTAACAGATCATCGAGAAAGTAACTATAACACAAACCTCCTTTCTTTACAATAACTTATTACCAATAGAAATCAGATAGTTGACGTTCTTTGTACTACAATGCCGCATCCGTATTTAGCTAGATTCTAACGCGACATATATTATTATTTCTTAATGGTTCATTTTTATTTTATTTTGATATGCAGAGTCATATAATTAGCGTAGATGATTAAGTTACCATAAATCACATTTATCGGCCCAAACGACAATGTCAAAAAATATTTCATAAATGTTTCATGATATTACAACCATTGAAATGAGATGTATGATTTTCCTTCATATTATTATTACCGATAGGTACCCTATGGTGAAAAAGTCACATAATTATGATAATAAAGTTAACTTTTTGGCAATAGAGTTTACCGCAATCAATCACTTTCAAAACTTAAAAAAATCGTGATTGCGGAAAAAAATATTTCTTCGGTAGCTCGCGAATCATATCTGTCTTGTTGCATTTGTTTATAAAGTATAAAAAAAGAACATAGTTATTATAAAATCTTACTTCCAACTTAGTTGTGTTAATTACAGTCTAAGGTCAATACATTAAGCATAAGTAAGATATCAGTATATTTTTCAGAACAAAAAAAACATCACCGCACCCCACACGAATGTGGCCTAAGGGCCGTATTGTATTGATGTGAGATTACAATACCTACTCATTGACCGTATATTAATTACAATCTGATACATTAAGAAAAAAACCTCAATTCAAAAAACAGAAACTTACGTATTGAACGCATACGTTTTACGGTTATAACTTATTACTGGGCCTCGTTATCTCGGGTACGTGCTGTGATGGATTGCTCAATTACATTTCTTAGGTACTTTGTATACTTGATAATGATTTTCAGAGCGAAAAATAAGTCAGCTGATTTGATATTGACAAATTGCATCATTTGTGTATTCTTTAGTACAACTTACAATTATAGCAATACTCCTTAAGCAAATAATGTAACAATAGCGAAAGGTCTTGTTTGCGGAATCCTTAACATGTTATTTTTCTGCCCTGTAGCCTAGTTGGTAGTGACTCTGCCTGCGAAGCTAATGATCCCGGGTTCGATTCCCGGCCGAAGCACACATTTATGTGACAGATGAATATTCGTTCTCGGGTGCTGAGTGTTAGTGATGTGTTATTGTGTTATCCATGCCACCCGCGATATAGGGAAACCTAGTGCGGGCTGTGCGGGGGTATGAGTGTTCAAAAAGAAAAAAAAAACTTTTAAGTCTAAGGGGCTTTCCATCTTTGAGTCCAAGCCTACTTAATCTGCACGTGGTACACATTGCTGATCAACAGACGAGATGATGATTCTAGATCACTCCTATTGGCAGCCAATGAGTTCTATATCCCGCAGTAGTGACCGCTTTTATCACCAGTTGGCTCGCCTTTTCGTTTGTCGAGAATTGACATTCAAAAATCTTTTATTGCTGTCTTAAATCTAAAATTTAGAGGCAGTGTTATACAAACAACATTCCTTCCGGTCATCTTTAAAAAATATTAACTATGCTTCAGTTAATACCTTCTTGAGCCTAGCGTGGTTATTTTGCTTGACTGGTTTGACCCAGTTTCCGAACTTAACTTGAGCATTTTAACGTTTTGTTTTCGTTCGACAAGGTTGGCAATACCATACTACGTTCGCCTTTCACGTTTTATTATACGCATTACGAGTTCTAGCTATGACAGACAGCACGGTAACAAGAAGGCAGTAATGCCGTTGATAATTATCAAATGACGAAGTAGAATGTGGAATGTTATGTGCATGTGTGAGTGTGTGTGTGTGCGTATACGTACACTGCTCAGCGTTGCGCCAGGCAGTGAAGCCGGCCGTCAATTATCCGTGCTTCATCTCCGTCGGCACTGGCGCAATCGCCGGTGTCAGTAACACTGAATGGTAATCCAATAGGATAAATTGCAAAGCCGATTCGGTACAACGCCGCAATCAAGTCACTCTCACCATATTTACATAATTTGCCTATGACCGAACTACTTTCATATTCATAACGCTCAGCCGAGTATTCTTCACACGCACTAACCGATGTTCAATGTTTGTTACAGATTTGCAGCTGGCGGCAGAACTCGGGAAAACTCTTTTGGAAAGAAATAAAGAGTTAGAAACTGCTCTTCGGCAACACCAAAATGTCATCGAAGATCAGGCGCAAGAAATAGAAGTAAGCATATTATTATGTCTATTAAGAGTTGCATACGTATGAATACGGAGGTTGCTAACAGGCGTACAGACCACCTGATAATAAGTGGGCAGTGCAGAAGTTGCAAGTAAATACTACAGAGACATACATATTTAAATACATCTTTAATTGAGATTGGACTTCATAACTGTTTGTAGCTGTGTGTATAACTGCATGTGGTTGTGTAATTAACCACGTGTTGGTCCAAACATTCTATCACCTACGAAATAAATCGTTAGACCTAAGGAACTTACCGGTATCTACTCAGGTCGGTAGTGTTGAACTTTTATGTCCCTCAAACGAGAGACCTGTCTTGCATTGGAAAGCTATGAAGTCTAATTCTAGTAGCAAGACATTTCATAAAATAATAATTATTCATAAATGTATCATAGCAGGTTGATTCTTGTTTACACCAACGGCTTTGGCAGACTTTTAAACTGTGTTCATTTTCAATTTCCAGTACCTAACAAAACAAACGGTTGCCTTGCGTGAAGTCAACGACTCAAGACTGAGAATCTACGAGCAACTCGAGGTTAGCATACAGGATCTAGAGCGGGCGAACCACCGACTAGCAGTTGATCATGCTGCTGACAAGAAACACATTAAGTCGTGAGTATCGCCACCTCGTGACATTCAACGCTTTTTCAATTTCATTGCATAATAGCAATCATACTCAACCGTGATCACTTTAACTCTAATCTTAATTCATTTCCTAATGCCATTTAAATATTGCTTATCGCGGGTTAAACACGTGTCTTCAAAATGTTAGGTGTAACTTAACCACGTTTTAATTTTTCAGCCTGTGCTCAAATATTGAAGCACTGGAAGCGAAAAGCGAAGAACTTCAAAAGACTGTGGACGACTTGAACGCACAGCTGGAGATCCTGAAGCGAAGAGCGGAACGGAAGACGGAGAACAACGAAAAACCCAAAGAACAAAAAGCTGCTGAACCACAAATCGTTAACTGCAAGAAACAAGATGCAAGCAGCACACCACAGAAGACGGTAGCACCTCTTCCAGAACTGACTAAAGAGGATGAGGATCTGCTTAGGTTAAGTGATGAATTGAGAGAGAATAAGGTCGCGTTCGCCCAAGAACAAAGGAGAGTCACGGAACTCGAAGAACAACTGGCATCGATGGTACAGGAGAATAACAGACTGCAGGATCAGTTGAGAAACTGGCATCAACGAGAGGATGAGCCAAAATCAATGCATGAAGAGTTCTCTATTCTCGAGGAAGTTAGGTACGGATTTGTTATTTTAATCATACTTAATTATAGCCGACAAAGGAGCAGATAGCTAATGTTGCGGAGGTTCATGGGCACCAGCAATAACAAAAGCGTCATTAACGCATTATTAGTTAACTAGCTGACCCCGCCAACGTTGTTTCGCCATTTTTCACATTTTCCATTATTTCTTCGCTCCTAATAGAGGCAGCGTGATGTTATATAGCCTATAATCTTCCTCGATTAACGGACTATCTTACACCGAAAGAATTTTTCAAATCGGTGCAGTAGGTCCTGAGATTACCGCGTTCAAACAAACAAACTCTTCAGCTTTATATATTAGTATAGATAAGCGGAGCGCTCGCTTATTTCTGGCACAATGACCCTGCAATCAAAAATTTCATGGTTGATGAAAGAAGAGTGTTAAACCAAATAAGAGAGGCACTTGAACACCGTACCAACTTGCATAAGTACCCCATCTGTACTCGTTAAAACTGAGCGGTACGGTGCCTTACGACTACCAACTAAAAAATCGATCATAATTACTTCATCATTAATCTATTCATTTCGTAAAATAAAATGTATTAGTATGCCGATATTTCGAACCAGTTGTAAGGCTAAACGAACAGCTTACGTTTAGGTTATAATCATACTTAATCCATGTAACTTAGTTGAAGTATCACAATGACATGTGAATATTATGATATCCCGTACCATACTAAAATGTACCCCTATATCGCGTGATTATTCCAGTTTAAAATTCAGACATTAAAATAGTTTTTAAACATATATTTCAGGCAAGGACAACTATGCATCAGATGTCTAAGGGGCATGGAAAGAGATGACATGTCTTCAATTCTGGATGGCGATGATGACGACCGAAGCGCTATGAGCTCCCTCATCCTCACACCTTCTGGACAACAGAGTCCTAAAGAAGACCATGTTACCAGCAAACTTGTCAAATTCGACGTAAGCACACATACCTTCCTCTTATGCATGCGTGATGTCTTAAACCATCAAGTTATAAATAAAGCTTCAGTTTCTCCTTAAATCTATTTTCATTAACAGTAGTTACTTGTTAGAATCTAATACTCCTTGTTTCCGGCATAGTTATTAATAACAATATTAACTCACTTCTCATCTGTTTGCAAACGTTAATTTAACTAACTTAATTAGAACATGAAGTATTTACATTAAAAGATAATAATTGGGAGCACAGATTATAGATACAACGCACAGGACAGTAAGAGTACAAAAAGACTTTTTTTTTTAATTACCTTCCATCAGTTTCTTTATCATCTGTACCATACGTAAGTGTTCATTATCTAATGCTTTGGTTCCATCTCGTGAATCTCATGCGACTGTTTCGATCGTTTCTAGGCGGCAAAGCTTTTCCAACTGCCCCTGATGTTGTTGATCACGCTTTGCATATGCATAATGAAGCGCATTTGCAGTAGTTTTCTTTGGATATATCGCATGTAGTCGAAGGTACGTCCATTACTGACACGTTATTAGATTAAGCGCGGATTGCACGCTAATCTAAATCATTGGTGACGGTCATTCAATCGAGTCCGTGAGTCGGAACATAACCTAACATAACTTATGGGGCTCTGTGGTTTCCAAGCAACTAAATACCTAAAATATTTACTAATTATTTACATTACTAACCATATTTGTATAAATTATCTTGTAGCATGCGTAAGAATGTACATTATTAATTAATACTTATCTTTTACAAATATTCGTCCAATTATGTATTGTGAAGTAATGGGTGTATTGAGACTAATCATATTTACATTAAATTTAATCTTTTATTTTTCTTACTCTAGGTATTTTGATGTAATTTATCGCATAATAACGACATATAATTTCGAACGTATCAATATTATATTTTAATTTTGAACATATCATCAGATTTTAACCTTAATATAATCAGGTAAAACTGCAGTAGGTTTAATGAATCACACCATGTTAACAAAACATGTCATTATTAAATCATTTTATTTCAATTTATATTATAACAATCAATCATACTTGTGTGTGAACGAAATCCTCGCTTTTTTTGGTCTACGATTTACTTACTATTTGTTTTTAATGCATGATGTAAATTAAAAATGTAACTGATTCACAGAATGCCAAGGAGAAATTACTCCAAGGTGTATGGGCAAATAAAGAAGATGGTCACGAAAACCCGTACAGGGAACTCGTTCAGAAGTATGAGGCTCTTCTGGAAGTTCAGTTGTCGCAAGTCAAGAATATAAGGAAGAACAAACCAAACTCATTGCCTGGCGCACAAACCCAATCCGGGCCTATTTCGCTGCAAGACGTATTGCAAACATCTGGGGACTACAGTCAGTTCAGTGTTAAAGACACTGACGAAGAAAGTGGCCACGGTGAAGAGGCACAAAAAGAGAGTACACAACAGAAGAAGGCGGAACCCACATCCCGTAAGAAGATCATCCAGACACCCGACTTCTCTGAGGCCGAGACATCCAGCTCAGGTTTCTCGGACGAAACCAGCAACAAAGCCACACAAACGGAGCGCGAGAGACCCGGATCATTCCTTTGCACAATCGCCGACGGAGAAGACTACCGATTTAGCATTTATGATGATGTAAGTCCTATGGACAGTCGCTTCCGTAACAGACCGGAATACCGGGAGCTGTTCAAGGAGATATTTACAATTTTGAAAAAGGCCGCAGAAAATAAAGACGATGGAGAGCAGCTACCTCTCCTTGATGACACCACGATCGGAAAAGTTCCCCCGGTGACACCCGCCAACGAAGAACCGCCCGGTAACTTCACTGATGACACTCAAAGCGTTTTGTCTTCCGTCATGTCTGAACAATCTATCCCAGTGTCAGACATCACTGCCCCTGAGACACCAACATTAAAGGAAAAGGAACAACTCGCTCCCGAACCACCCAAACTGCTGGAAGTTGAAACAAACAAAGAAAACAAACCCGTTGTATCAAGTTCCACTGAAAGCCCTGCGGAAACAGAAGCGGAGAAAGAAAAGGAGCCAGAAAAGGAAAAAGAGAAGGAGAAAGACAGAGAAAAGGAACGAGTATTAACGCCGCTGGTTCGTCAACCTCTGGAATACATCGCGGCGACCAGAAAGAAGTCTAGACATCGCAATCGGAAACATAGTCAGGATCGTCAAGGAGCCGATTCGCCAGTGTTTCCTTCGCCACCCAAGATCACCTATCAGCAGAAATCCGGTAACAAGAAGGGCAGACGAGAATACAGACCCATAGAGCCGAGTCCTCTTGTGAGATCGTGCGAGGGAGAATGGAACGGATCAACGTTACAATTCTACAACAGAAACTTAAATTCTCCAACGCCAAGCGTAAGCGGCAGAACCGGAAAAATTTACCAAGGATGGAATCCTGAGACAGACTCTTGGGACATCAAGCAGAGCACTGCATCGCAAGAGATACACAAGTTAAGGAAACTCGAACTATCCTACGCCGAGGTACTGAGAAACGCCGACAAAAGCAAGACGAGGCGCAAGAAGCATCAGTAGATCGTTTTATCCTTCGACCCCCTCTCGCCCAAGTGAGAGTAGAGTGATCCAACCGCCATTCGTCTTTGCCAACTGGACATAATTTAGTTAGGATATTTTTGTGATCTGCTAGCGTTACTTTGTAATTCGTACCTAAATTCGCGAACAGTTAATTGCCATAAACAACGGATAATCAAACTATGTATAACGAATTGATATTATTATATAATCTGTGTAAAAGTCGAAATAGTCCACGATACAACATTAGTTTAACATATTACAACATATTACCCTCCGATACAGTAACAGTTACAGTAGGCGTTGTATCTTCCAACAAGTTGCATTTATAGACACAAGTATGCAGATGGCTTCATAACTAATAATCTAGCATTTCAACTGATTCGGTTTTATCGACGGAGTGTTTACTCTTTATTTTATTGCTACTTCAGTCACTATTTTAATTGTATATTATGTATTTGAATTATGGAATTTCATTTGTAAATACAATTTTAAGTTAATTTTATATTTTTATTGCCATGGTTTCTGCGAGTACTTCAATTCTTTGTGGAATTGTTTGCTAAAATTATTTAATGAAGACAGAAAGGTTGGAGATATGAAATAAAAATTTGCATGATTATAAATCAGTTTTTCATTTGTCTATTTCAAACTGCCGATAAAATTTTAACTTCAACAACGTAATAAATAATGAAAAACTAAACGTTTATTGTACATTAATATAATTTACGTTCACTTTTTACATAATAACATTAACGTAAGCAGTCGGTACTATGATTTATTCTGTTCTGCGAGTTCCCTCTCGACGATCCTGCGATACTCGTCGAAGCCGCCTTCGATGTTGGTCACAGATCCGTTGCCACACACCCAGAACTCCTTACACACCATCCGGAGTAACCGTTCGTCGTGGGACACCAGTATCACGCCACCCTACACAAAAAGTTTTTCACATTCAATTCTGGAATTACAATGTGCCTTTTTTAACTATAAAGACTATTTAAAGGTTTTTTTTTAAGCACATTGCACGCAGGCAAATTTGTTTTTATGTATATGGTTGATTCAAAAAATGTATAATTCAAAAAGATACAATTTTAATATCTCTTACAAATACAGTTTATAAACAATAAACATTGTTTATTTTGCATGTTAATAGTCTGTGGTCGAAAAGTGGCATACATTAGATTACCGCCAACGAAATTTCAAATGTCAGATTGGGTGTATGTAAAACTTTTATTCGTGGGAATCTTATTTTTAATAGGCTTGTGACATGCTTTGTGTGATATAAATCCAACTATATTGTTTTTGTATTTGCCATAGACACAAGAACAGTTATTATAAGTATTATTTTTCTATATACTCACCGTAAACTTATTAATAGCTTTTCCTAAGGCCTCTATGGTTTCAATGTCCAAGTGATTCGTGGGCTCGTCCAACACTAGGAAATTGGGGTTACCCATGCACATCTGTGCGAACGCCACCCGAGACTTCTGCCCTCCTGAAAGGCTGGCAATAGTCTGAAACAAAACGAATCGCGATTAATTAATTTATACCATAGACAATATGGCTGTATAAAATTAAAAAGATATCTCTTGGATAGATGTGTAATAATCTATAATTGGAATTATCAAGGTCTTATTAGAGACATTCATTATTAAAACTTGACGACTGTTTTAGGTCCATAGAAAAAAAGCAGAAAATAATAATTAATCTAAGTTACCTGAAGCGCCAAATCACCACTGACTCCGAAGCTACCAAGCTGCCGTCTGTACTCCTCTATACTCTTCCCTACAATCACACAATTACGTAAACAATAGACTAGTAATTCACAACCCTAGTACTCTGACAGGATGTCAAGATCATGATCTTAAAGTCTTTAACCAACAAACAAGCAGACACAATCAAGATATGAACTAAGTTTCGATTTCAAGAAAGTCAGGGCCCACTTATAATTGACTCTTTAAAACCGTTACACGTAAACATAACATTAAACATTTCACGGGTCATTCTAGAAGGGTAAGAAAAATAAGTAAACCAAGGCAGAGAATCCTACCAAACATCATTGCTGTATTACCAAGAATAAAGTGGAAGAACCGAACATGTTTCGGATGATTCCAGAAGGATGGTACAGTAAGTCAAGTATGGAATGGCCAGGCAGATTAAATCACAGCATATTATCTGCATATGTATGTAGGAAATTACAATCACATGGACAATACAACTAATCATTACTACTTCTTTCTTTTTAAACCTACTTCTAATCATAACTTTTCCCTTCTATCTTTCTCTCCGCCTCTCTCCCTCTCAGACTTTCTCTTCGTCTCTTTATCTTTCTGTATTTCTTTCTTTCTATCTTTAGATAAAATACGGGGATAAGTCTTTCTCCTTTCCTCTCTATCTATCACTTTTTATCTCCATCTTTCTCTTTCTCCCTCTCCCACTCCCTCATTAGTACGTCACCTGGATATGTCTTTTGCAGCAGTTCGACCGAGTTGACGTTCATCTCGAGCTGGTCGACGTGGTGCTGCGAGAAGTATCCGAACTTGAGGCCGCGGTGAACGCTTCGCATGCCGACTGTGGGCGACAAGATACCCATTATTATTTTCAATAGCGTCGTTTTCCCCGCACCGTTGTCGCCCACCTAGAAATTGACAAAGACACATTTACACATACATGTCCTGCGTTAGAAACTAAAATAAAACTATTTTTTTAACTACCTGTCTACTTATAACAGTATCACCAAATGAAATGAAATGAAATTTGATCTGAAATCTCTACGATGAGTAGGCCCTAGACGCTGCTAGACGCTAGACGCGGCAAGAAACTGCCAGGGAGTATATTTTCCTACCCACAGTCACAGAGAACAGTAATAGTTATATCTTATTATTATACCTTTCCTGTTTTTTGTATAACATACTCATGCCCATTACTTCCCCATACCTCCCATTTTTATTAAAACTATGCCCCCGACTTCGTTTGTGTGGTTGTCGATTTTAGCTTAGTTTGTTCGTCAATCATAATACATTTAGGTTTACCATCCGCTATATTGTAGTGCATGGGTTTTATTTTTTTATATGGAATTCTAAAACTTGTCTAAATTAAATATACTAAGTTACTCCTCGTAACATCAGCTATTTATCTGAGGTAATCCCGTCGAAATTTATTCAACTGTTTCGGAACCAACCACTAATCAAAAAAAATTTTGACTGTTTTTGACTTTTTTTTTTTACTTGATTTTTGACTTGAGATGTTAAAATGCGGAATGCATAAACAAAAAGCTATTATTTTGATATAACAAACAGACACTTCAATTTTATTTATATTTATAAGCAATAGTAGATATGTACTTCAACTTGGCTCAAACAATGCCACATCGCCATTGTTAACATTTTCTCAACGCGCGTGACGTAACGTTATTGAATGTTCAGAGTAATAAAATTTGCAACGGCTCCAATTCAATGCAATGCAACCTCAAGGTTAAACTGACACAGCGCGCAATATAACGACGCACTGTGAGTGAATAGAACATTGCCAATCGACAATCAGTATGCGTAATCAATTTAACAGTGGTCGCCCCGTGATCGATCCACGACCGTAACGCATTAAGTTTTAAAATTGGAATGTTATTATAGCACTTTTATGAAAGACTACATTTAAATTTAGAACATTTGAAATCACACAGCTCGAAACTCATTCAGCCAATCTGATTCAAATTATTTGACTTTATGCAATTGATTGGCTAATAATTATTATCTTTTTGATGATATTGACAGTGAAAACGTAAACAATTAATGTTTATTTAATGTAATTTATTTGCAAAACATGATACATATATTTTTTTATAGTCATGAATCACGATCCATGCATTTGGATTGAAATATTCACGTACATTAAATGTAATGTGAGCATACATATTGATAAAAAATCGTTTGTGACACATTTGCCGGCACGTAATTTGGTGACATTCGTTAGATGCGCAGATATCGTATTTAATTTTTGGGTCTATTCGGTTATCATGTGGGATGCGGGGGACGAAACAGCATCGTTCTGAGCGCGTGATTGGTTG
>DWPQ01000218.1:0-19547 GCA_018251795.1 Perichares adela
ATAGAACATTAATTGTCACAACATGGCTACCTAGCTGAATAAACCTAATTGCGACTAATTGGTTGTTTTCATAAACATATCACAGATGTACTGTCTCATAAACACACTTTGCTGGACGTAGCTTGATAGGATTATACGAATCCTTCAGACATACGATTCGTTCGTCGTGACAAATAAAATATTTTTTTTAATAACCCAATTCTGTCAGCGACCTCCCTCAGAAGGTAGCCTCATCCATTACATAGTAAGACGCGCCACTAGAAGAGGAGGTTGGTACGTACTCAAGGATGGATGGACCCGTTATACCTCAAACAACATAAATTCGTCCACACATAAATCATACAAGTGTAAAACTGCGAGCTGCACCTAAGCTGCCTTACGGTGGCTACTATGGAACGCATATTATATCATTAAGCCAGCGAATGGTTCTGACTAGATCCGGCCTTGGCTCGTACAAATGACTTATTTTCTCCTAATACCGTCTAAGTGCGTATCCACGTGTGTGTTTGTTTTGTTTCTGATGGACATTCTGCTGTTGGACCTAGTGGCCGTTACAACTTCACGCAGACAGAAAGGCGAGATTGGAATGGCACCACGTGTTAGTATGTGGACATTTTGGGTTACAATTATTTCGTTTGCAAATGGTTGTTGTTCACTTTTTGTTATCTTAATTGCTGATAATATTGTTATTCAACTAGATGTTTACCCAACGCTTGCACATTAGATACAGGGTATTTTGAAGCTTAAGTCTTTCCGAGAAAATCATATGTAATAAATGAGAAATTTAGAGGAAATTGAAGTATACGATTTTAAAAACTAATTATGTACATAGGTGCTTATAATACGTACCTATACAGACTTTGAATTTAACTAGTATGCAGGAAAGTGAGGAGAGACGGTGGTCTGACAAATAACTATATCTGTACGTAATGATATGGGTTTTAAAGGAATTTAAAACTCCATTCGCCCAGAGTTCATTGGTAGAGAATGCAATCAGGCAGTAGGTATTGTGTCGCTCTGGTTTTAAATCTTGTACAATAAAGAGTGTATTAATTTAATATTTATAACTTGCAGCAAACATTACTGATTAACCTAATGCTTAAGTCCAACATTACAATGCTCAAAACCGTAAGTTCTTATTATGGTATAACTAGCTGTGTCCGCGGCTTCGCCCGCGTGGAAAGCTCCCAGCAGGCGAGATTTTTTAACTTGAATAGTTATATTTCAGTCAATTTACATAAAATCGTAATGCACTATTGCCTAAAACATTGTCAAAGTATTGCACTATCTTTTAGTAAAAACTGTAGGTACAATAATCCGTTCAATAGATTTTGAGAAAAAGGGGCACATACATGAGGGACTGTGTTTTATAATAAGTATAGATAGACAAACACAATAACATCTCAAATTATAATTTTTTTTTATCATTTCAGTCACCATAGCATCGGCTGGAAGCGGCTCGTCCGGTGCGAGTCAGTCTCCAATAGACCAAATAAGAGGTAAACTTGACCATTGACCCTATTAAATAGAACATGCAACAATATCTCGTCATACACTTAAGTTAAGTAACATTGACTGCTCCAATAATAACCGGAAATATCTCGATGTATGTAGCTCATGCAGATAATGCCCACTTTTACTTACAGTAGACTGGTTTCGTAGCACGAGATAAGTTATGATGTGAACGTTTATGCCTTTGACTTAATTATTATGATTAGTTTGTATGATCTGGGATTCTACAAAATTGTAATACATGTGTTAATTTATTCGTATTTAAAAACTTAAGTTTTATTCCACACATCGCGTCATGTAGAAGTCATATTTATTTATATGGAGGATGCGGCAGATTGACAAACAGATACACACGCTATTCTATAACGTGTTCTTCAAAATATGTAATTTTCTCCTGCGTTTTTAAGATAACATATTATTATTATCTAATTGTTTGTTTGCAGGTGTGTCCCGCGGCGAGGCCGGTTCGCGACGTTCGAGCGCGCAAAGTCACGTGTATGTTAAGATACTAGTATAATGTGAATTCGGTGTACGTGTTAGGAGGGTCGATTCGGGAGATATCGATGGACCTGTATCTCAGTATTCCGAACTCTCCTAGTCTCCTAGTAGATCAACCAAGATGTTGTTGAAGAGATGTGTGAGCCATGTAGCGGAGAAAAGAGTTAATGCATAACAGTAACATAATACAGAGTCCAAGGAAGCTGCTTCTACTGGTGGTGCACCCTGCTGAATGAACGAGGAAACAGCGACTGGGTTTTAATGTTAGATATCGCACAGCCCTGTACTAGGCAATTTAACAAAGACGATATTGTGCTGTGAAAGCATAGTAGGTATATTATTCGAATTCTTTATTTGACTTACGACGTTCCTTCTAGTATGTAACTTCATATCTTTTACGGTATTTGAGTAGTTGTATCGTACAGCCAGTAATAACATGACATACGTGATGGCTTTGGTAGTTCTGATGTTCATAGACAAACGCGACCAATTACCACCAGGCCATCTTTTCCAAAATACACGTTCTCATAATTTCTATCAGTACTTGAGGAAGAGTATTGAGGTAAAACGCATTGAAAAAGTATTGCACACAACCCGCGCTATTTTTTTATTTATTTAATAATAGTATTATTCTGTACGACTGTCGAAATGACGCAATTTTAAACGGATTTGGCTCTACGTCCTTGGGTGTATGTTAATTGGATAAGTAGGTAATTAATAATTTTGCATACAGTAAAAGGGGATTGTGGCGGACGTTTTTCCGTAATTAAATATTTATTATATGTACTTATTATATACGCACGTTCAAGCAAGTAAAAGAAAATTAATTTATTTCCTCTTTCAGACATCCAAACGACATGTCGCACGACATGCAGCCGATGACGCGGTCGCTGGAACGAGTTGATCCTAAAAAAAAGAGCATCGAAGAGTTTGATGACGATCTACCGTTACCGCCAGAGTGATGTTAGGCATTATCTGAATGGAATTTATTCTAGTCTAATTGTGTTAAATACGTCATATCTACTTAGAATGTTTACGGAAGAATTAACTCGAGCACAGTTTGCACTAAAAATTTAATAAACATTTTATATTACAAAGTTTATTTGCATTTTATTTAGGACTTTTGATGCGATTATAGGCTACAAGCCTATTAGTAAACAAATTGATGACTTGCAGTTATATTTAGGGGGCAGGAGACGTACTTCCTTACGCAAAAACATGGTAGTGACAGTCCCTGCGGAAAGATGTGCTGTCACGCCAAAAACCTTTCCGGGACTGTCATTACCATACATTTTTAAAATGGCGTGAGCGTGAACTGTAACCGCCAAGATTTTTGTGTAGGGGTTCTAAACCGCGCATGGGACCGTACCTACATAAAATACGCACGAGTTACGTACCTACGCATGACCTACGTACATAATCATGACCTACGTGTGTGCGTCCGTTGTACTTATGCAAATTGTGACATCACTACTTAATGCGATGTAGTTTTGTAAGGGAACAATAAACAATAACTACCATATACGTCACAGCGACCTACTATTTGTACGTAAATATAGTTAGTTATTAGTATTTGTTTATTAACAACTCTGTTGTCACTTAAAAATGGCGATGTAACAAAGGACGCGATTAATGCCTAATTACATTCTCCACCAGCCAACACTGGGTGATGATGAGAATATGTGGTAGGTGATAAAATTTGCTAAAACAAAATAAACACAAAACGAATAATAATAAATACCAAAAATAAGTAAAACGGTTATATATTAATATAATTATAATAGTATGTAGGCAACAAAAATAAAACTAGAGAATATACCATACAATAATGTATTCATAAATATTAACTCAAATCATACAGATTCTTAGACTAGAAACATCATAATTATGTGCCACTTTATTTAACTGTAATTAATATACATAATAGTTCTATTGTTGTTAAATTTGGCAATGTCATTAATAGTTTCATTGTTCAATTGGTAATTAATTACTCTTGTATCCCTAGTAACACTACTAAACACACTTAAATTAAACATATTATATTTTCGTTTTAATAAATTAGGCATGTTATGTTGAGGTGAATCTACTTGCATAGATAATATAATTTTATCAAATCAAACTTATCAACATGTGCAAAAACACGTGTTAATGATGAAATACTTAAGTAATAAAAATGGATGCTATTAATAACATTGCCCAAGTTAACTTTTCAAAATTCATGTTGCTCTGGTAATTACATAATGTCCATTGAAATTTGACCCATAACAAATGTACCGGTTTCGTTTGTTTGACAAATAATTATTTAACTTCGTATGTGCCTCTGTACAGGATGCAGCTGCGAATGTTTAATCATATTATCATAATATATAAACCAATACTAAAAACAATTAAAACCGACAATATGTTGAGGTCATTATCAATATCACAACTGAACATGAACGCGACAATACTAATTATATCTAAAATATAATTCGCCAATAGATAAAAAATGATTACAAAAATGTCCTCCGATTATAAGTAATTTATCGTGATTAGCACCAATGTATAACAATTTATTGCTTTCATATTTTTGTAACTTCGCCTAAGTGAAAACAGCAGTGGTAGTGTGTGTGAGACTAACATAGATACAAAAATTATTGAGTAGAACAGAGACCGCCGTTTCCTAGCGCACACAGACACACCTGAGGTGAATCCACCATAGACTTATTATACAGTATATATGCCAGACTAAAATGAATACATGAAAAAAAGAGAAAGCAAATAAGGCTACTTATCTGTTCCTCTTTTTCGCGCGTATACTGCTCTATGTATAATAAATATATTTGAGACACGCACCAACTTGTCGCGCTTTATTTTCAATCGTGACATTAAACACATAAAGGTCAAATTCATGAAAAAACTAGTGTCTGTTTTCATTTTGCATCTAATCTCACGTGACGTCATAGTACGTATGAAGAAATACATACGCTGGGTTTTCGATGTTTATTACCATTTATTTAAACAAGCGGTATCTGTCCTACGTCAAATCTGTGACCCCTCTACACGTGACTACCATTACAATGAATTCTGCTGCGAAATAAGTATAAGGTAATATTTTATTACAAGTGTATTTGAGGAAGCGAAGTTTAAGTTTCCAATGAAGCGTTTCATCTATGCCCTCAGGCGTAGCCATAATCTGTGATCAACTTCTAGTTGTCTATTGTTTAATTATTTGGCTGGGTGTCTACGGTTGCTATGTCCGCGTGAAGCTGTAAAGGCCGCTAGGGGTAATAGCAAAATGTTCAACAAATATCGGCGGATGCACTGCTGCCTTAACCAATGAACATCAATTGGACTGCATATTTATTTTCTATCAATTAAAATGAAATAGTATAGATACTTTATTATCTAAAAGTGTTTTACAAACAATGTTTTACATTAAAATAGTTTCGATATGGTTTGCTTATTATTATGATGCTGGAACACAGCTCACTCGACTTCCCGAGTATCATAACTCTCTGTATCAATGTTTCATATTGTACTCGTGTGCAAATTGAGTATAATTTTTAATATCTACCAAATATCTCCAGCCTATGTGTTCCAGCACCGCCCTCTTACACTCTCGGAGTCAATTCCGATTTGTTTTCAATCTTAAGTATTAGTAACAGTATAATCCAAAAAAAATACGTGCATAATATGTTTTTATCCCTAGAAAGATTTTTTGATAGAGGTCTGCCAGTAGGTATAGTTTCACAGCAATAAAAAAAAAGTTTAAGACAGATTAATCATCTATGGGAATTCATACGATTGGTGCGCGAGAAGCATACGATTTTCATATCGGAGCAGTCAATCTGTTCCATATATTTTTCATTTCAAAATACAATTAGCGCCATCTATGTCTATGTTTTCTATCATGTCCTCATAAATTTGTAATATTTTTATTTTCATGTAAATTAATTTTACTCTCCAGACAAGATCTTTCTTTCCAAAATTAAATGTTTTACGCTATCACCAAGGTGCTAATAGAGTCGGTTGAACCTAGGAGCACGATATAAATTGAAATGACATTAAGATTCTTGTTACGATAACAATATTCTACAAAAACACACAAACACGTTGCATCGTCCCTGTGCCCAATACCTAGAAGAGTTTGTTTTTCTCTGAGATTGACGTTTCACTTACATAAATTAATCATGAGAGTACATTATTATCACAATATCTTACGTATTACGTCAACTTCACATCAAAACAGTGCTATGTATAAAAACTATAACGAGATAATTTCTATTATCTTTGTATGGACAAGCGAAGGCGCCGTTATATAACTTTTAAACGTATCATTACATTATTTACAATATCTTTTCTAAACTGAAAGTCTAAATAATTTACTTAGTAGAATAAAATCCGCAAACAATAAATAGGTAAATGTTTATACCTGATACGGTGTCGAGGCACGTCGCGCCGCGTGTTTGTAGTACGAAATGCGCGTTATTCTAACATTATCCGCACACAACTGTTTATTGCGCACCGACCTTCCCCGTTATCACTGAACATCACATCGGAATGACGAGGAAAGTCGTCGAGGCATCACTCGGGGCGTCCGCATGTGTCCTTATAACTTCACCGTCCACTGAAACCACCGCGTACCGTCCGTCGTATTCACGGCCACGCCGCGACGTTGGCCGTGCTACGATATGACCTTCGCGAAAGGGTGCTCCACGTGGCCGTACTGGATGGCCAAGAGGGTGTCCTTGCAGCGCTGGAACACCGATTGGGTCTGCTTCATGGTGGGGATGTGTATCTCGTGGTCCAGGAACCCCACCCGGCTGATGGGGCTGATCACCACGGCCGTGCCCGCTCCGAACATTTCTAACAACTGAAACAAGTTGAGATGAAAATTTGGATTCGTTTACATACAATAATGTTGATAAAGCTACTTATTTAAACTTTATTGTAAAAAATATAAAGTAAATAAATATAATGGGTGCAGTTAATGCCTAATATAACATACTTATACAGCGTGCTAGTGTTGTAAAATAAATAAATGAATTTAACATTATTCTTAATATTATTTGATCTGTTTAATTAATTAAAGTTACAAATGCTAATCTGTATATAATGATAAAAAGTAATTAAATTGTGCTAGAAACTGGCAGTCACAATGGAAGAATGACATAAATGACACTACTGAAATAATAATGGTATGTTTAAAAAGTAAAGTGTTCTACCTCGCAGTCAACTACACTGTGTTTTTATTTATGAACGCGTCCTAACATTGTCTATTTAATAAAAGGTGGAAATAATATTAAATAAATAAATAATAATTAAACTGTCATATATTAGAGTATGGGTACAATGTCTAATGAGATCAGCTTACGTAAAACTTTATGTACGGTCACCCTGATATACTCAAGTTATTACCTCTACTTGTGACGCAGTTAATTAGAGACATCAAAAATATCGTCAAACCGTTTATATTTATAATTCATTATATTTAAATGACGTTCAACGTGAGTGGGTCATGGCAAGTCGATGTAGACTACGTCGGGAATATCCTATTCATACCGAAAGTTTTAATGTACACGGCGATGCCATTCGTGCCATGGGAGAGAGCATAATACAAGTATATGTAGGAAAAATTTACTAATTGTTCAAGACTACTTACAGAGCACAACGCTGTAGAGCATACATTACCATCCAAGCTATCGCTGTCATTACATGATTGCGTTGATTGATAGGATGAGATGTCAATGATAAATAGGTATAATTACGAACTTAAAGCGCATATTCACCTCTTAATTTTGAGATAATGATTAAAATTTGATTTATAATAACGTCCAAAATATGTTTCCTTATCAATTTATCATAAGTATTTGTAATTGAGAGAGTTGTGATAGCCTAGTGATTTGACAGTTTGTCTCCTGCACGCGAGGTCGTGCGATCGATGCCGACGCGCACAAATACTTTTACGAAGTTATGTGCGTATTACAAATAAGTTATCACTTGCTTCGGTGAAGGAAAACATCGTGAGATAACCTACACACCGGAGAGTTCTCCATAATGTTCTCGAAGTTGTTAGAAGTCTGCCAACGCACACTTGGCCAGCGTGGTGAACCTTACACCCTCTTAGTGTGACGGGACATCTCAGCCCAGCAGTGGGACAATTATGGGTTGTTATGATATTTTGCAATTGAAATCGAACACAATTTGAACTTGTTTTATCGGCTGCGTAAAAACGTTTAAAATAAAAATTTAAGGCTACGATTGACCCGATAAATACCCCCGATAAATACCTACTTAACCGTTAATTTATACAAGAAAGTCAAATGTCACTTCTTTTGTAAGAAATTCAGTTATTAACATTTTAATTGCGCAGAACTTGTAATTGAATAGTTGGGTGATGGAATACTAGGTATAATTTGTTTTCATTAAATCCTTTATCGAAGTGTCCGGAGACATCATAACTAGAAAGGAATAAACACGTCACAGAGAGACAGACACATAGAATAAATACTGTCCGTATGTAACATCTTGTGTATGTAAGCTTGCTTTAAAGATAAAAGTATTTGTTAAATTAAACGAAGAGAAACAATTTTATTTTCAGAGATAGATAGTAAGCGAAATATTAATAGATTCAAATAAATATCACACCCGTCCTTTTTTGTTCAGCTCCATAATTTGGCTCATGGTGAGAACTTCCTCCTTAACCGTGACATCCTCCCACTGGCTCGCCAGCTCCAAGATGGATCGCCGCGTGACTCCGGGGAGAATCAGTCCGTTGAGCGGTGGCGTGCTCAGTTGCTTATCTGACGAGATATTAGGTATTTTTAATAATATGTAATTAAGGATGATGTTAGTGACCTCGATCGTTACTTCAGATATGAGACGAGAATTTACCGGTCACGGGGTCGCGGTGAGGGCGCGATAACGTGACAATACCGGCCGCTCGCAGCTGGATAGTGGCTCGGAGCGATTGATGAAATAATGTCAATGTATACATCACGCTAATATTGCTCTCGTATACAGTGAAAGTTTTATTAAAATGTTTTTTTGCGACTTAAATCTTAAAAAACTTGAACGCAAGGAATTTGAGTTTTTTTTTTTACTTTTTACATTGGACATGTGGTCTGGGTGCTAAAGTGCAGAAACTTATTTTTTTACAATAATTTATTTCCATGATATGAAGATGACTGACGGTCAGACCGCGAACTAGGTATGTAAAAAATCAATTCTCGATTTACTATCTATTAAGACTACACAGCTATGGCCAGTGAATAATTCACTCGTCAAATACAAATGCTGAAACTTACACGATTTCGTCAAAGCCCCTTTATCATTTATGTATGCAACGTGACTTTAAGTAGCCTCATACAGGTAACGAGCACGTTGATTTCTCTTTTAAAATAATATAACTGATTAATCAATTGCTTTCGATAACGCTAAATATCTCGAAGGTGTGTATATCTGACGTACCGAATTACCATCTAATGTTATCATGATAATAGTAGGGTTACCTCCATGCTCGTTGACGTAGACCACGAAGATATTCATAGCGCCTACTTCCGTGAGCTCGTGGTTCGGTCCGAACAACCACAACACTTGGTGATGACCCATCTTTGCCGCTCGGGCTGTTGCTTCTATAAAAATTATGAAACAAACACCGAACATGTTACATTATAATATTTTTAGTTACATGAGAGATGATAAACTCTCTCAGTGTGAGAGGAGACCCGAGCCCAGCAATGGGACAATTATGGTTTGTGATGATGAGTAGCATTAGTAAAAATGAAAATAAAAGGAAAATTATCTTTGCTACTCGTGTTCTCTACTGAATATACGTAAGTTAAAATTGAAATTAGTTTTTTTTTTATTCCAATCAAGTTTTTATACAGTCTTCAAAAGACGAACTGGGATCGATCTGTAAAATGATCAATTCGTTTAGCAACTTATAAAGTAATTATACACTGGTATGTACTAATTCAGCCGAAACCAATGAAGACAGTTTTAAAATGAATTTTATTTACAAGATTTCCAGTACAGGAGATAATTTTCTTACAAAATTCCTCACAAATATCTACGAACCATGCACCAATATCTGCACATTATATCGTCACTTCAATTTCACCTCATCTTTCACCTCACTCGGCAGATAGGGTTTCTATCAATTACTACAGAGTAGTAGAGTATATTTGATTCTAAGACGTACCGATAGTGGGTCCGTAGTTGGAGCCGACCTTGCGGTTTCCGACGCCGCCGGGGAAGGCCCGCACCACGCTGGGGTCCGCGAAGATGGACACCGCGCCGTCGCCGCTTGTCTTGTAGTACGCGCTCACGGGGCTTAGGATTGCGAACAGCATTGCCGATCCCGGCGCCATTATGCCGAATGTTGCCTGTGACAAACGGTGAAGATAAACGCTTCTGCATACGAATGTGAAACAGCCGTCCGGGTCAGATAGATACCCTTATATGGCAGGGGTTCTCACGGTAGAGGGAGCGAAGAAATTAAAAATGTGGATGATGGGTTATGTGTTTTTGTAGCGGTGATCCAAGTTTATGATTCCTACGCACTAAATCTCTTCTTTCTCCTTAACGTTATTGTATTTTTTTTTTTGGAAGATATCGCTTATTAGCGCACGTTGTACGTTTTATAATGCAGTATGTATAACATAATTCTGTTATACTGTACTTAAAATAAAGAGTATTTATCTAATGTTTTATATTTTGTATAATCCATGCTACATAAAGTTTTTGTTCTGGAGAAGAAGCGACGCAAGCGAGTATGTAACATACAAACGAATTGTTTAACCCAGACACAAACGCATAAACATTATCAAACGTCTGCTGAATTGTAATTAACTTAAAGCAATCTATTACGTTTTATTATAAAACAGTCTAAATGATATCTTGAATTTGTTGTCGTGTTTCTGATATAAAATGTAAATGAATACGAATTATTTTAATATACGTACATAACACTTCGAGTCGTGTACTGTCGTGTACTACTTCTATATCTATCCCTACTAATATTATAAATGCGAAAGTAACTCTGTCTGTTACGCTTTCAAGCCTAAACCACTGAACCGATTTTGATGAAATTCGGTATGAAGATAGAACTGAACTTGGGAAATAACACAGGCTACTTTTTATCCCGAGTTTCCTTCGGGTCCCGAAGCGAAGCGAGGGCGGTTCATTAGTACTAATATAAAAAGAAAAGATTTTAATAACTGCATGTAAAAGTATTTAAATATTCTATAAATACGACAAATATAAAATGGTAATTTAAAAAACATATGATCGTCTATATGTTTCGGGTAATACCCGAAACGGCTAAACCGATTTCGACGCAGCTATTACCGGCAGATAACTAATATTATAAGGAGTAAGTTAGGCAATTTTTATTTAAAAAGAAAATTAGGGTTCCGTAAAATAAATTAAAACCCATGAAATATTATTTCTTATAACACCTGTTCATGAAACTACTTGTATAGGTTATTATTAAATTATGCGTATGAAAAAAACTAATATCGCCTCTCGCACGAACGAAGATGCGGGCACGGCTGGTCAGTTACAATAATTCAAATTAATAAAACAGTGTTTTTTTTTATATAAAAGCGTCCAAGCGACATCTGTGGTGTGATGGCGGAAATAAAATATTAATAAAAATAAAATAAAATAATTGGTCCAGCCGTTCAGGAGTTAGATAACACACATACAGAATGATATACAGGTATACTAAAATATCTATATAGAAAAATAGTAGTTAATCATGATCAATATACTGTCAGTGGTATGGTATTTGTCACATAAGATTGTGTAATGTCCTTAACCTACCACGTAAATTACAGTGTTGCATAAACGTTCTCTTTTATCAGTTTAATTGGACAATGATAAATAACTTTATTATCTTAAATGAGTATGTACCTAATTGATCTTCCGCCATTATGGTTATTTAATCTCCTAATTACACTATATAAATTTATCGTTCTTCCGCCATGAACTATCAGTGCCTAGGCTTACCTACTTAAAATAATAAAAAAATACTTAGGTTAGGTTAAAATGCTTTCAAAATTGTTTTATGGTTTTCTCCGCGTTTTAATTATATTACTAGAGTTGCTAAAATTGTGCATAATAATATATACATTCATTTGTATAATTATAAATATCATTCCATAGATACGACTTTCAATAAATGATAAAACGTATTTTCAATATTTTATCGTTACTTGATAATCGTTGCTTTCACTAAGGCGTTCGCGATTTGATAATAAATTATTTTTTGAATTATATAGAATGATTCATGAGTGTAAAATACGCCTGTCAAAACAATATCGGAGAATCTTAAAGGCTTAAAATTTTAAATTAATTTATGACATTTACTATTATCAAAATATTTCATCGATAAAATCAGTATCGATACGTTTTTATTCAACTAAGAAGTTCAGTGGTTCCAACCGGAGGCCATGCTTTTGAAACCTACACGCACCAATACATTTGAAAGGTATGTGCATCTTAGAAATGTATTATCACCTGATTTCATGAAGAAAAATATCTCGAGGAATACCTGTACAACATAAGATTCTTTAAGATGTGTGAAGTCTGCCAATTCACACTTTTCCAGTGTAGTAGACTAATAGCCTTTCCCCCGTGCAACAGTGGGAAAATTAGGGTTGTGACGAAGGAGTTTAATTAAAGTTTAATTTAGTATATTAAAATATACCTACTTTAATAAAAACCTTAAAAGATCTATACAACTAAATAAAATTGGAGTGTCTGTTTATAATATTAAAATAGCCGCTTTTTATTAAATGCATATGCATATATACACGGTACATATACCAAAACAACAGTTTTTAAAATTTTTGTTTGTTTGTCTGTCTGTCTGTCTGTTTGTTCCGGGTATTTGACGGAGCGTTCACTGAAAGATAGCTGATGTAATAAGGAGTAACTTAGGCTACTTTTTATCTCAGAAATCCCACTATAGTCGGATTTACGCGGAAAAAACATTGCGACGCATTAATTTCCACGCGGGCAAATCCGCGGGCACAGCTAATAGTAATATATATTTAGTCGACAACGCGTCGACGATGTGTTTGGTTTTTACTGGTATTCATGAACACATTAAGTGACCATCTGTTTGTGTATTTTCTATAATCTTTGATCCTAGTGATTCTTAATTACATAAATGTATTATCATGTACAAAAAATAAAAGTTTATGGTTTGAAAAATATTACAGGTATTTAATACTTTAGCTACATATAATAATAAGCTTATTTAGTATTTGAATTTCTACACCAATTTTTAAACAGTTGCGAATATTTAAATATATCAAACATGCTCGTCATTCCGAGTAAGTTGCTAACGAAAGTCGAATAAAGTTTAAATATTTAAATTAAGTGGCCAATTTAACTACTGTTTAGTAAAAATGACTACTGTTATCGGTTGTTATATTGGCGTGTATTTCGGTGCATGGGTAATTACGATAAAACTTTAGAATTGAAACAAATTATTCATATATTTTTTAATTCGTTGCCTAACCTAGAAACAATAAAGTAGGCCATCTATTTTGGAACTGGATATATATCCTATCTCGCAACGAGACAGTTCCAAAATATATAGCCTCCTTTATTTTTAAAATAAACAGAATCAAAGTATAATGTAGGGATACTTAATTTTTAAAATTGATGGCCAGACATAAGTTAATTAATTACTGAAGTTGTCATCCAATGTCAGTGACGTTTCGTTAGATCAGTCAATATTTTCGACTGCGATTTTTCTATCAGCACCATTAGAATTTAAGAAAATACTCCGTTAATCCGAATTTTGCGGATACATGTTGTTGAGTCGAAATTTTTATTTTTTTATGTTTTATTATTCAGATATGGTCTGGATCGGGTCTACCGTACCCCGTCACGAAGTTATTAATATAGATTATGTACTGAAAAAAATATTCATTTATTCGTTTCAACTAATTATAATTTTTTTCGTACCCTACCACTAGTCTAATACAAAATATATACCTAGAGCTACTATTGCTGTTTGTCAGCTGATTATCGAAACTGAAAATACTTAATAATTGACAGCTGTCACTGGGTACCCCAATGATTGGCAGCTTCTAAAATTTAAATACAGTGGACAGGTATAGTTTTTATTCCCTCTTTTACACTGGGATCTTTTGATGCAGCGCCACCTTCGGGATTTCACGGGAACAATATTTTATTTAGTAATCGATGACTTACGGTCACTTTTATGAACTATAGTTTTTTTTTAATTTATTTTAACGGCTAACAAACGAGTAGGCGTGTTTGATGTATACCGTCGCTTATAAAACTGAAAGTATCAACGATGCGTTGCCGGCCAACAAAGAATCGGGCTATCCACATATTTATTATATGATTATTGTATTAAAGTTTTATTCATAAACATGAAATGAATAAATAAACTTAATATGTTTAGGCATTTTCCAATTACGTAATCACTAAAGGTTAATCATTTATTTGTAAACTAGCTGATCCCGAAAACGTGGTTATTGCCTATGTTATTTATCAGGCTCTATACTATCTCTATGCCAAATTTCATTAAAATCGGTCCAGTAGTTTCGGAGCCTGTTCGGTGGAAATAAACAAACAAACAAATCTTTCCTCTTTATAATATTAGTATATCCTTAGTGCTCGAGCTGCTACTAGCGTAACGGAAAGAACTGACAAAACGAATCATGATGGCATACTCAGTGGACCCACAATACAATACGATTACAATTGCTAACTTCGTCTACGTTACACTTTGGATGACGCACGACGTCCGCTTACTTTAATATGAAACAAAAGTTAAAACTTTGCTTTTTTACGTTTCCTACACTTACATCGTTCATTTGTTTCTGATAGACATTTTGCAGTTGGCCGTAGCGGCTTTTACAGCTGCGACTATAGATAACTTACGTAGGGAGTGCGCATTTTGAGTGTATACATGATACGCACACTAACGAACCTGGCTATCATTTTATTTTTAAAGAGGATAAACGTGTCTATCTCACCTCAGTGCCTATGAGGGTGGGTCGTATGTACAGCGTGGCGGACTCGGAGTGCGGCACCCACTCCTGGTCGATCTGTACGAGACGTGCGAGACACCGCACCAGCTCGTCGCTGGAGAAGGTCGGCAGGCCGGAGCGCGCCGCCGCCAAGTTCATGCGTTCCATGTTCAGTTCTGGACGGAACAGCCGGATCTTGTCGTCCACGCCGCGGTACGCCTTCAAACCTTCGAACAGCTGCGATATTTCGACCACGTGAATAAAGATTTAAAATTAAAAAAAACTTTCCGTCTTTTTCTTTAGCTGTAATTTTCTTTAATTATGTGCGTGTTAGAAATTAATTTTTTTTTTTTGTAGACCAGAAAAACACCAAGCAAGGAAACCTGCATACCTGAGAGTCCCTCTTAAGTTCCCCAAGGTGTATAAAATCTGCCAAACTGCGCTTGGCCAGCTCTTATTCAGGGAAGATCCAAGCTCAAACAATGGGAATGTCAAAGGTTGTGATGATGATTCCAGCCCATACTTGCTTGTTTGGTGGAAGATAAATATACGTAACCTATTTTTGTTGAGTAAAAAACGGATTGCGTCGACAATTTTGATAACCCACGAAAAACATTGTTTTTAAATGAAATGATAAACGTCAATCTTATACCTACTTACGCAAATATTAGCAATTGCTGATAAAAGCGACTATCTATCTAAATTTTATTAAAAACAAAAACGCAGTTTAAGACTGATACTACGAAAATTTCAATCACGAATGTTTACACTTACTTGTATTGCATAATGAAGAGCTTTAGCAGCGGGGTGTATTCTCAAGTGTTCGAAGGGAGTGATTTCTGGTTTCTGCCAGCCCCCCAACTCTTGGTGATAATTAATTTTGAGCATGTGATCTGTGAAATATTTGCCAAAACCAAGATCGGTCGCTTCGGGCTTCGGTTGCAACTGATACGGCGCCGCAAGCCTCACTTGTAGATCATCGTACTGTAACAAGCATAACAATATATCAATGAACTACTTTATGTGAGGCTATATAAATATAACTAGATACATATATATCAAAGCAATATCAATTTTAATCTCTTCTTGATGTCGATCTAGTGACTGCCGATGGAAGGGTTCCAGGATCAAACCCCAATCCAGGCCATTGTTTATGTAACAAGTAGGTTTGTTCATGTTTGATCTTGGAATTTTGTTATTAGTAATGTCTAATGGGGTTTACATTTACAGTAACATTTATAATTTAATCATAATAAGTAATCATATATTTCCAGAGTCACGTGACAGTCGATACGTTTGCATGTGTCATGAACACACACTGACCAGCATACAGTAGCATTAATTATTCACAAGTAAACATGTAGGTACATCGGTCCGAAGAGTCTGCGCAAACAAGATAAAAGTTCGAGAAGATGTATAAACGAGGTTATCCGAGAAACTAAAAGCATCTTTTACAAACGACACTCTCGTTCGACATACGATCAATTAAAATGATTGAATTACGCATATTTAGTAGCAAACGATGAAATAAAGATTGATAACTCTTGTTTTGTAGCTTCACAAAACGGAGAAGCTAATCAGTGTTGAACATTGTTCGATCCGGAAAGCACCTTGAACGAAATTTCTGGCGTGATATGTGGGCGGGGCTTGGGGTCGGGCGCAGCGGAAGGGGGCAGCGCTGCGAGATGCGGCGCGGACGCAGACACCGGCACTGGCGCGGGCGTCTCCTCCAGCTCCTTATACCGCAGCGAAGAGCTACAGTGCCGCACTGTCTGTAACTTGTGCTGATTCTCGAATATCCATTTCACCAACACCTGGACCTGGGAAGTTAGATAGTTTGTTACGTTCGCATTTAACTTGTGCCTTACTCACTGTATTACTACCGTCCCTAGACGAGAGAGTAATGTTACTAAAAAAGGTTATTGTTTGTGGGGCTTTTACACATTCACGACTACAGAGTTGTAAAAAAGAAGTAATGTAAAAATGCACTAAATTATACTTGCATGGCAGTTTTATAGCGATAGTATGTTAATAAACGAAGACAAGAAGTTATTTATTGGAGTCACACATATACCTACATATTAAAAATGTAGACATTCTAAGTTCAATGTGCCAGAATACAAAATGATAATTTATTATCTCCCCTGCTTCTGCAAATTAAAATACGTGAATTTATGAAGGATAAAAAGGATCCAACTGTATACTGGAAGTCTAGTCGATGTTCGTAACCACATCTTGACTCTAGTAAAGGCTAGTCCAAAGATAGGTTAGTCACAATTAAAATGGGTTGAAAGCCATGTTAGAGTTACGTGGTCTATACTAGAGACTAAACCAATTTGCAAATAATAAAGATAAATAAAACTTAAAATTTGAGCGCATCGCTGTCATTCAACGATTGACTAAGACCTAAATATTCATAATAACGCACAGATTTACTACGGAAAGTTCAAAGGTTACTACAGTTACAAAATGATTTGTATTCGATTTGATGATGTAAACTCAATAACGAAGAGTTAGACCATAGGACATGAGCCTACATAGAGACATCCTTAAATAATAAAGAAACTGCGACAGTGTAAGGTGCTTCATCCATCGTTGACTCCAATCCCCCTGATCGCATTTCAACCTGCTGTATAACAGCTGAAACAAAGGTCACTGTCTCTCGTGTTGGAGACAACCTTCTAGAATAAAGGAGGGTGCTTCTTGAATCAGCCGTGACATGTTTTTCTTTGTTTCAATTGTAGATTGCCGATTCGAACTGTCAGTAGTAAGCGGGTCTTATGATTCGTACTTGGCAGACAACGCATTGGTGATGCCTTTGGTGTTAGTAGTGCTCTTGGGGGCGGCTACCACTTACCATCATATGGCAGATAATTGTTTATTTGCCAGTTATTAACATTAAAAATTGGATCATTCCGTTGTATATAATATTTAAGAAGTTCAACGAGAAATCGAATGATCGATTTTATATTTCTATAAATAGTAGGTAACATTTTACGAACAACTTTCGATAGTGGAAACTGGTGAGTGATTTTTTTTAATAACTAACAATGTTGCAATTTTGAAAAATAATTTTATAAACAGTACCAGTATTCGCTATTTCCATTTTCCATTTCCATTTATTTTTCTAAAAATATATTTTGTCTTTGATAATCTTGAATAATTTGGTACTGAATAATTTATATATAAGTTTAAATAAAGCAAATGCATATATTAATCAAAGAAAAAAATTAAATGTACCTTGCTACGACGAAGAGGCATTTTTATCACTGTTAAATTTGTCACTCGTACACTTGGATACAATATTAAATTCACCACAATTTTTTTTTATAAAATTGAAGTCGTCACAATACGTTTGAGCACAATCTAAACAGTTTATTCATTAGTTGCTGTAAGTTAACTGACTTTGCTGGATCTAAAGCACAAACATTTAAAGAGCAAAAGATAAGATTGTGGGCTGACCTATGACGTACTCATTCATAATCAACACGAATTATAAAGCATCACACAATAACGCAATGAAACTTCATCAAAATATAGATTACGCAGAGGGTTATTTATTAAACGAGTGAATGTGCGCACTAAGTTACGTTAACTAAAGCGGAGCGCCCCGGGGCCGAGCGCGTAGCTCCCTCAGGTGCCGCCAGGGGTCGGGCGAATGTCTCTCTCGGGTCACCCAATGTCTACACACATTTAAAACGAATATGTTAATGCTATTAGCGAATTAATGCTTATATACGCACAGCCAGTGTACATCACGAACCATTGCATGGTAATGTGATAATTTACCTTTCGTGTAACTTAAGTCTGAAGATTATAGCGCCATAAATCGTATCATCTCCAATATTTTATTATCTGTCATAATTTCATCATGTTAACACATACGTGCAGAGCATTAAGTTACCGAACCAATATCTAATAATCAAAATATTTTCATTGGCACCATTTTGTTTAAAAGTACACACACTCCTAGTGGCTAATCGAACGATTACTAAACTTTCAAAATGTTAATATACCCATTTGAGGAAGTATTTCATAAGTAACGTCGCTTCTGAACCCCATAACATATATCTAATGCTAGCAAAGAGAAGTGCGTCCTCTGCCACGTGAAGGCTGATGAGTGATTCCTGTTTTGGATCACATTTATTATTTATATCTCAAAACGATAGGTAGGCATATGTATCTAACATATAGCTTTTTTTTTTGTTTCGAGGGGGAAACTTTCAAAAGGTACCCGGTGCCGTAGGGAGCGACACAGGGTTATGTGGGATTTCTACCGCACTAAAATCTCCTTCCTCAGCGCTGTGTGGAGGACTCCGGGATCTCCACAGGAACACAACCGGAGTCTTCCGAGCGCAGTGCCTTTCGGCTCTGCCTGCGAGGGACTAGGTGTCCCAACGCGCATCCTTCCCCTTCATGATGACATGCAACCACACATGCCATTATCCTGCCCGGCGCTGCTGGTGGACGGTTTGAGCTCCTACTCTAGCCGCCCGCAACCCCGAAAGCCCCTTTTAGTCGCCTCTTACGACA
>DWPQ01000219.1:0-19525 GCA_018251795.1 Perichares adela
GCTCCCGACCGCTGTATTACATTATATCATATATTTATGAAATATACATTATTTGGTAACATAATTTGGTGTCCATTATCCATTTTGGTAAACGCTTCAAATTTTATTGGTAGTAAAATAGGTACATTTTTGGGCAGCGTTTAAACACAAGCCTTTAAAAACTGAGGAAATACAAATAATCTGATAGGAAAAATGTTCTTTTATGTGCACTATACAAGTTATTAAACATCCCCAAAGCACTCAATCTGCATGAATTACACTTCAAATGAATACAATACAATACAAATGCTGTTTATTGCACCGAGACAAAAATAAATATACATCAACAATATTTGATATTGATTTATATTGCAGAAGTCACCTGTTTTGTCTTTCTTGAACCTTCAAATTGTTGAGTAGTGTTGCCAGTACATCATGTGGACCGATAGCTTTGGCTATATAACCGAATGTGTTTACAGTGGCTCGTCTGATTGCTTTTTTGTGCGCCTTCAATAATTCAAGCAGTTCAAAGCAGATTCTCATCCATTCCCTCGCCGATACGAACTCCGGCCCTCTGTCTGCAATACGTCCAACTAAATCAATGCAATTTTCTTGCACCTTTTCATGTCTGAAAGAATACAGAATCATTAATGAACCAATGAAATTTAGTGAAATTTACTTCATAAGGACACATACCTGTTTTTGAGGATAGGCGTCAGTCTCGGGAGCAGATCCTTGATCGGCGGAGTCATTTTCGTCATACCGATGACATTGACAATAGCCTTTAGTGCCCCTAAGATAGATCCCAGTACTTCAGGGTATTCTTCTCCCAAGTATTCATAAAGTACAACACCAAGATGTCCCATAAGTTTTTCCTGTAACATAATTAACAGTTAATAGTTCTGTTCATACTGAATTGTTTCAAATGCGCCTTGTTGGATAGTACTGGAGTGAGGCACATAGTCTAAGAACTTGGCTAAAAGAAAAGCAACTCTCGGTTTTTTCATATTATTCAGTGATCAAGAACAAGTGGTATCTATCATCCTTCATATCTTATATGTATAACTAACCTATACTAATATTATAAAGATGAAAGATTGAATGTTACTTTGATTGTATGGAATATGCTCCGAAACGACTAACCAAATTTAAATAAAATTTGGCATAGATATACACTAGAGCAGTGTTTCCCGTTTTTTTGTCATGCCCTGCCCTAACCTTTCTATGACCCCTCCCCTCTCCCCATATGTAACATAAATATTTTTTACATTAAAAAATAGATTTGTTCACAAACATAAATGATGCGTTCTAAGAAGAAAACACTTTGAAATTGTTAACAAAACACAGAACATAACCATAATAATAATGAAATTCAAAATCAAAAGGGTTAGTCATGTCGAGTCCATGTTCGAATTGCCCCCTGAGGACTGGGGCGACCACGTTCGGAAACATTATTCTATAGTCTATTAGAATATAAAAATACTGACCTCTTGACAGGTTTTCATGACGACAGCAATACGTGAAATAAGATCGGCGGCTTGCTGACGCACTTTGGCTGACTTGTTGTTCATGCGCCACAGGATGATACCACATATCTGCGGCAGGTATGGCTTGACGCGCTTACCCAGTTGGTTTACAATCGTACCGAATCCGTTCAACATTACCACATCCTGCGGATTACAAATTTATTTTAATAATTTATACAGTAGGAGAATTACAAATTACTCTTCTCTCCCTCGGGAAATAAACTTACAATCTGAGATTCTTTAAGAATAACAAGTGTATCATTGGGAACTAAATAACGTTAAAACTGCACAAACCTCTGTTGTCTGTTCTTGGAATGCATAAAGTATACCATCAATAAGTGCCTCCTCTAACTTTGAATCTATATCTGCTGCTCCAAGATTAGCCAAGATCTTCTCTATGGATTCCATAACCATTTTTCTGTACTGTTCATTGTCATCTTTCAAGTCGTCAACAATTCTATTTATGATTTCTGAAGCACCAACCTAAAATCAATCAACTTTACAGTTTTTTTACAACACTACAAACAACTTGTCATTCAAGTTATCATGAATATTTTTATTATGTTTACATCTTATCACCTCATATTACCTTGAAATACCAATTGAATTGAAATACATGGTGAAACTAATTATGTATTTTATGGTCAATAACTATTACATAATAATGTTGTTATACATACTTTATTAGCAATTTCAACGGTTGTATCGACTAACTGTCGATAATTGCGACGGTCGAGCGCCATACGGTGGTTCCAGAAATGTTTAAAGAAATGTGGCAGAATTTCATCCATTATATATTGTGGTTCCACACCGTCTGTTCCGCAGCACTGTTTCACTACCTAAAAAAAACAATTAATTTTAGATCTGTAAAAAGTTCCATCCATTGTTAAATGTGAGCCCACCTCCCTTGCATGTGATGCATTCTGCTAATCAATGGACAGACAGGGTGCTAAGGTTCTTATTGGAAGTCAGTAGGCGTTGTACCACCCAATGTAATGCAGTAAGTGCTCGCGCCTCGTTGAAGCGTTTTTTTTTGCCTTTCTAGTTTATTCGGTTTACCATACAAGTGTGATAGAAGCAAAAAAATGACGTGCATAAGTGTATCGGTTATACCTACATGAATAAATGAATTTGAATTTGAATACTCCTCTTATATTCAACCATGAAATGTTGCAGTATCAGAGAGCTAATATAAGCGGGTCGTTCACTACCAACTCAATGTCTTTGTATTGTTTAAACTGTTTTGTAAAATACGAAATAATACCTTTAGCACAATCTTTTTCATTTCCTCATCGGGCGACTGAAACTCACGAATCAAAATGAGCATCACTTCACGGGTATAATAGTTAGCGTATTCTGCGTCCATGAGAGGAATGAGGTAGCCGATGGCTTTCAGGAAGGCGGCTAAACCTTTACCACGATGTGTTCTAATACCCTTCCACAGCGGCTTGAGTACGGAGTCGAAGGATTCGATACCGTAGGGCGTGGCAGCTTCGGCGAGAGCCGCACTAGCCAACGCGGTAATAGTACGCACTTTCTGTTGTTCATCCACCAAACCTAATAAAGAAAAAGGTTATTGTTATTGAATACTTATTACTGTCCATAAATCTATACAGATAAAGTATATGTTTGCAATTTATTACTAAATGATTCGTGAGGGACTGTCTCCATTGTGGCAGGAGAATGGCTTAAATTCACGTTTAGTTGTCGATTAACAGAGCCTGAATGTAATTCGTCAGCCTGATTCGTGAGCCTGAGTGTCATTCATTAAATTAATTCAATGAGTGCATGTGAAAGTATATAAAACAAAAACGGCTTTTAAATTTTTGTCTGTCTGTTATATACTAACTTGAGTCTGTTCTATAATAAGCACACATTTTAACATTTTGTTACACAAATCAACTAACCTAATATACTATCACATGAACAAAATGTTATGAACAGATAATAATTCGTAATTAAATTTATTCCATTTATGATATATGTACATAATGACATCTAACTGACTGAGTTTAACATCTTCTAGTACTCAACAAAGAGCTAATTACGCATTTAAGTTTAGCCCACAGTATATTTAATTGTTGACATAATCTGCAAATATCACAAACAATACAAATATGTAATACATACCATGCTCGATAATTTCTACAAGCGACTTCAAATGCGGCAGGATGGCACAGCCCATCAATATAGCGATCTGTTGAACGATTTTTATTCCAGTGTGGCGCGCTTGCCAAGACTTTTTCGATCTGCACACAGCTTTCAAGAATGGCAGTAGAGATGGAATACCTGTGAATCAAGTTAAATTCCTAAGTTAATTTCCTATGATAACTCATATACGATATGTTGTAAGATCTTTGTCCACCAAGTGAACTAAATACAGATTGGTACCAACTTTAGATACCGAAGAACCAACTTACACATATCTTTGAGAACATTATAGTAACTCTCACAAGTGCAGGTTTCCCCTTACAATGTTTTCTGCACGAAAATAATTTTAAGGTTACATTTATATCTTACATAACTTTGAAGTAAGTGCTGAATGTAAACAAAAAGTCTGAGATTTTGAATATGAAGTTAAATGTCAAGTCTATAAAAACTCCACTTCCACTTAGCCAGTGGTGAACTATAGCGTCAACCTCCTTCGCTCTGAGAGGAAATATCAAGCCAGTCGTTGAATAGATTTATGAAGTTTTAGTATAGTATACGAACCCAATGCAGAGGCGACTACCGCAAAGGCCCGAGCCGTAGTGTTACGCACGTATTCATCGATGTTGTCAATATCCGGTCTCATTGTGGATATCATGGTGGCCAGTCCTGCTGCCTTCGCTAAATTAGATATAATCTCTCGACCTTCCACACGCGCGTAGTAATCTTCGTCGATTAGAAGTGGCTCAATGACGACAAGAATCTGGAAACAAAGTAGGTAGGTAAAGTAAATGTGGCAAATACTTTTAACTTATCTAATTCTACCAAAACGCAATTGAGTAACAAATCCAGCATAAACTATATCTTGTACCCGTTGTGACATTTATAGTCTATTCTGTTATGAAAGAAGTTAAAAAACCAATTCAGTTATTTATAAATTTCACGAATATTTACCTTGTGAACATATGGTCGAACCAAGTCGTCTAATTTGTATAGGATTCTGTCAATAACTTTCACTAACAAGTGACGTTCTTGATCCTCAAGCGTGGGACTCATGAGCAATGGCAATATTTGATTGAACAGCGGGCCGGCGCCGAAGTCGCGCGCCTTATCAGTAATCTGTCGGAGTGCTGCTTTGCACATAGGCGGAGTTCCGTTCTGAAAACATAAATATCGATTATATATGCGCACACAATAACTTAACCATCAGTTACCATCAAACGAAATTGGTAACGTGCTATTTGCTGAGCTATTGCTAACATTGATAAGGGGTATGGTTATTGACTTTTAAGGCTTGCTGCTTCTGTCGTGCAGAAGCGAGCAATACGAATGAATAGTACTAAGAGCAAAGTGTGACATGCGTAGTTTATTAATAAATTTTATTAAAGACATGATTATTTGTATTGCCTACTACTATTTACTTTTATTTTAAGCAGCAACTTCATGATCTTCCTCTCTTTGAGCTCGTCGGGCGACAGCGAGTCCTCGTCGACGTCAATGAGCAGCTTGTCAAAGTACTGCGCGTCTTCCGGCTTCATGAAGGGCAGTTGCTGGCTACCCTTGGGCTGCGGGTCGAGCAAGCGCGCCGCGGCTGCCGCTGATCCGCCCAGTTCCTCCGTCTGCATGAAAAAGCCGATTGGGGTACCAGCCAAGGGCGTGGGCGTGGCCGTCAGCTTACGAGCCGGGGTCCGAATCGGTACATAACCTGGGCAACAACATCAAAAATTAACCAAACATTCCGTTGCAGAGACCACTTGTTACGTAAAAGTTTCTAATATATTAACACGTCAGCAACTGAGGTATATATAAAGCGTAACTGGTAGTCTATCCAACGGCTGGCTGTAAAGCCTTATTGTCATCATTCATCTGAAAGAAAAATTTTAAATTAAAATGTATTTCCCTTTTTGAATAACATTGGAAAAAAAAACACATGTGAAAAAACCATTACGAGATTTCCTTATGATGTTGTCATAGTACAATACATGTGTCCTGAAACTAAAGTGGTGATTAGTGACTTTTTGTCCACCTGTCTAATTTAAAGCATGACTTGAGCTTTGAAATATGTACATATTTTTTAAGCAAACTTGTATTATCTACCTTAATTTAGGATGAAGTAAATGTGTACATACCGGCTGGAGGTGGCAAAACCTTGTACCCGGGAGGGAACATGGAATCTAATTCTTCATCAGTGTATGGTCTGTTGCGCTCGTCGATTTCCTTTTCCCATCTATATGCTTGCAACTGTTCTGGTGTCATGGCTGCCACATGGCCTGGGGTTGGAGTAGCCATTGCCATAGCTTTCACGCCTACTGGTGTTGACTAGAATAAAATAATATAAAGAACAGTTAAAAAAAACGATTTCATCATTTATAGAATAGAATAAAATACATATTTTCCTAAATAACTTACACCACCCGGAGTAAAGACTGGCGTGTGTGGTGTTGGCGTAGCGTGAGAAGGTGTTGCTTGCGATGGCGTGGCATGTGATGGCGTGGCGTGCGACGGCGTGGGCGTGGCCGCGGCAGGCGTAGCACCGGGGGTCTCATCCCAGCGTGAGCGGCGCTTGGTGCCTGGCGTCGGAGTCTCTTGTATCGTGTCTACGCCGACACCACGGTCTGTTCTCGGCGTTTCTGCCCAACCGCTGTTATGTCCCGGAGTTTCTAAATTATAAAATACCCAAGAATTTAAAATAGTGTAAATTTTGTTGCAGCAATGGACATCCTAGTGTTTTGAACACATTCAAAGTGATGTACTTATTGGAAATTAATTATCACAACAGCTCAGCAATGGGGAAAATAGGAGTGCTGAAAACTTTTAATACATACATGGCACAAGAGAAAATGTGGATATTTTTCAAACATCATATATGATGAATAAATAAATGTGTGGCTTGAGTTATTCAAAGAGTAACTATTAATGTCCATGTTAAATTGTTGAGACAACTATGATGTAGTTTCAATATCTAATATAAGTACATTGATAAAAAACGGAATTTCCTACAAAATTCACCTCTATCGGTTTTGGGGGTTTCATCCCAGCGGTTTCGTCTCGAAGCATGTTGGGCAGGAGTATCTCGACCAGGTGTAGCATGCCCAGGGGTGATATGCCCAGGTGTGGCGTCCCAGACGCGCGCCGAGGGCGTAGCGCCCGGCGTCTCCCCGCCACGACCACCACCTCCTGGGGTTTCTTCCCATGCTCCTCTCTAAATGGCATTATACAACTTAAAATATAGTTTTATTAACATCATTTTATTATATGTACTATCAATGCTATGTCCCATTACCGCTTGCTTTGTTGAAGAAAAGCTTTGTGAGAAAACTGACATGTTTCAGAGTTCTCCATGATGTTGTCAATGGTGTGTTAAGTCTAATAAAGTCCTAACACCAATCATAGTGACAGGAAATTTTTAACGATGGAGTAATTGTGATGATCATAGTTAATGGAATATTATAATTATTGGTCAATTGCAGTATGAATTTACAATATATTCAGATATAATTCCCTTTATAGCCATTCACAAGAGAATGCATAAAGTGGTATTAAGTTCCCCCATTGTACAATTATACAAGGGAAAAAAAATTTTTTTTTTCTATTGTAATTAATATTTTACTTATATAAATTAAGGCACAGACCTCAGTATCCCAAGATGGTGTTGCTTGAGAGCTTGGAGTGGTTGCAACAGATTTCTTTGTTGATGGAGTATCTTCAGAGCTCTGATCCCATCGGCCCTTACGTTTAGCAGGTGGTTTTGCAGCTTCACCATTGGGTTGTGCAATTGCCTTCAGTGTACCTTCCCTGGCCCTCTCCATCAATTTTTTTCTTAACTGAAATTTTAAATATAGAAAAAACATTGAAATAAATCAAATTAAAAGAACATAAAGTTAACATTTATAAAAGTCTGGAATTAAATAACAACATGGTAATACTTCATAAAGGTGTATTTTTTAAACTCCTAACAAAATTCATGTAAACTGTAATTTAAATTAGATACATACCTCAGTTTCTTCAGCACGAAGATACTGCTCTTTCATAATTTCTGTGTATGTTCTGGACCCAACATCCGGGGTTTTGCCACCTTAAACAAAGGGTCATAACTGTTAAGTTCAATACATCTACATTTATTAAATTTGATGAACATTGTGGAGAAATCATTTTATATTAAAAAATCATCATAAAATAAAATACACAAAAAAATATTTTATGATGAGTTTTATATCTAGCGGGCAATGACAGCCTATTTATAATTATTATATTTATATAAACCGCTGCATAAAAATAAATAAGCCACTTGATTTAATGTGTTAACTGCTACCACTGGACATGACTGTAATATAAATTATTGATATAACAAAATATATAATGCAAGTATACCTTCTGCAAATGGATCATTTCTCTCTGGTGATATGATCATCCTTCTCCTTTTCTGGCGATACTCATCTTCTCTGTCGGCAATGGTCGGCCTCCTTTTATCTGCAAAGGGATCATAGTCCTTGTCACTCTGAAACAAAATTAAGTTATTGAAGAAATGTGATATAAATGTATAATAATGATATGTACTGTAATAAGTACTTGTATTGAGTACTACTTATACTATGTACAAGATTAAATGTAATTTTACCTGTGCAATGTCATTTAAAAGAGAAGCTGGCGCAGTATATCCAGGTCTTTTCTGCGAGATGGGTACATTCTCAACATCTTCATCCTCTACTTCATCATTGGCAGCAATTGATGTCACATATCCATCGTACCTCGACTTGCCACTCTGTCCAGCATTGTCATAGATATCACTGTCATAATAGGTGTCTCCCAGAGACACCCCTTTCCCTGAACCATTCTCAGGCAACTCATTCTTTTTGGATTGGATTTCTCTTATTTGGGCTTCTATTGCTGTAAATTTAGGAATTAACATTAGTTTTTGCTATAATAAATTATTGAAGTAGTTTTGTCATAATTTATTAAATTATACTGATAAACAAACTTTGGAAACATCACACATTAGAAAGTGTAAAAATATGTGATAAGTACAGTCATTAGGAAGCTATTGATACCAATTGTTAGGTTAGCATTACATACTTCAGATAGTATCCTTCAATTCTTATTTACATCATATGATGAAATAACTTAATACAAATGTAGTAAAGTATAACGCAAAGTAATTATTAAAAAGATAGCTGTACGGAAATTTCATTGCTAATGCTAATAGACGTGACAAAAATGGCTGGCGGGTACCATGTTATTATGATCTAAATTTACCTTCATGTGTTCTGGGTATCTTGTCCATCGTTCATATGTGCAAGCGACGTAAATAGTAAATTAAATAATATTTAAATGCACACCATACTATCAATAATCACAACTTCTCATCAATAACTATCCGCAATTTAGCATCGATATTTTATTGACAATACTTAGTGTTGCATTGCAAATCAGACCAACTACAGGCAAAGCATAATTACCACAGACTTCGGACAGGAATTCAATAAAAGTACCATAGAGTGATTGTACCTTATGGGGTCCATAGGCAGGTTTGTGATTGCGAGTGTCCAACAAAAATTAAAATAAGAAAGATGAGAGACCTTTACTTAACTTTGTCTAATTATCGCTATAAAAGAGAGACAGATAGGTAGCATTAAAAAAAAATTATAGACACATTTTAGGCTGGCTCTCCCTACTCAAATATAATAACTCTATGCGTAATATTGTAGTAACTTTGCATGAAATTCACTTTAACGGTAAATAACTTAGTTGCGTGCTGTCGTTCAAAACAACGAAATAAAGAATTATTCCTTAGATTTTGAAAAAAACCCATGATGTGGTCCGGTAATAATCATAGCAGTCTATGGTATTGCCTGTTTCCTTATCTGTGGTTTAATTTTGATAACTGCATCGTTGAATATCTGTGGATTATGTTCTCCTTGCTCGCGGCAGCATTGGGTACGTGTATTCGTAAAATAAAATAAATTAATTGTTTTTACTCCATTCTATTAAAAATGCGTACTATTTTTCCTTAGGACAAAGAATCAGCGATCCTGGCGTTTAAAGGATAAACTTCCTGGTTGATTTGGCTACAGTACCTACGGTATGTATCATTATATTTTGTAGAGACTAGTTCCACGTCAAATGTGTTGGAAGAAGGTGACACGTATTATCAAAAAGTAACGGGAGGAATATTTTTAGTAAGTCACTATTTATTTTATCTATTTATCTCTGATATAGCTCCTAATATGTCGATTAACATATTATTCACTTATAATACGATTTACCTGATATATCCTTTTTTAAATGCCGTACGTTGTATGAGATAAAACTTTTATATCCCGAATATGTATATCGGAAGATCTTAAAGACTATATCACTTTTCAGTAATATACAATTATTAATTAAAACTGAATATATTTTCTACCAATTCAGAAGTAACCAATGTAGTTCCGTGTCCGTTTATAATAATCAAACAAAATGATTTTGTTACCTATATTAGACCACTAATGTTAGTGCTTGGTAAATAACCAGTTTATCAACTATTCATGAATTGATTAGTTAAAACAATTGCTATTGACACACAATTTCGACAAAAATTATCTATAGTTTCTAGCCTGTAGTCCTGGAATGTACCTGGGCAGTTTTCGTTGATAAGCTGTTTAGAGGATAATTAACCTCTAAATTGTGTTAGTTATGGGTAATTTAACAGAAGCTACTAAAAGTTTAATAAAGAGTATTGGTATTTTATTATGAAGTTATTGTAAACCATTTTTCCTCTGCACTGCATGTTACATCAAATCTAATTTATTACTTACACATACATAATTGCTAATGTCATACATGCAAAATAGTTTTCACATTGTGGTAATTAAGCTTATCATTTGCTGAATGTTTGTCATTTAAAGACTTCTCTTATCTGGTGTCTCTTGCAATTTGCAACAACCATCAACTATTTCTGACAAATAATAATTGGCCTTTAGCCTTGTCTGATTTGTTTATCACTTTGCTTAATACCTGGTTGTTTAATTATAAATTTATCATAATCCTGATAAAAAGTAATATTTCAATAAACTTGCTTTGTAATATATTTCTATAGGTAGTAACAGTGGATAGAAAACAAATGTTGCTCTGTGATAGATACTAGAGGTACTTGGATATTCCACATTGTATCAGTAAATTATACTTAGATATAAGAAATATATGAAATAGAATACTAAATATTTCACTACACATTACAGTGTACTCAATATGCTGTTAGAATGTATGGAAGAACTATACAATAATTATTAATTTAGATTTACAAGAGATAATGAAATGAAAGTACAATTATTTATTGCACATTTATATTTTATACATTTAAGTTATGAATTTCAAGTATTAAAATGAATGTTAATTATGTGCCAGCTAAGAGGAATAATTAAAAATAATAATTAATTGTTTATTAAAATAGAATTACATAAATGAGTTGTGTGAAAGGGACTCAGGAATCATGATCTTAAAATTATCTTCAACTACTTATTGAAAAGTCCAGTTTTCACTTAATAAGCAAGCTCAATTTTGTAATAATACTTTATTCTTAAACTTTCAATTTATATGAGAATTCCCAGTCATATGTATTTATGTCAATTTAGTTTTAATTTTGACAACCTTTATGATATAAGAAATATTTAATTACAGTTTCTCGGTAATAGTCTTGTAGTCCTTGACAGGCCTTAAAAGCTTGACCCTCAACATAATTAATGAGCAACATGTGTATTCATATTGAATTGTGACACCTTTTGTTTAATCAATTGTTTAAATATGTGAGATATGTACCAGATATGATAATAATATGTGAAATTTATACAAATTGTTCATTTTTGCTGTAGTACTGTAACGACTCGGCGCGGACAAGGACTGCTGGAGGAGACAAAAATGATGCATCAGCAACAATCCATGATGGTTGGAGACATGTTACCCGTTCATTCTGAGATACCCGTACACGCTGAGGAAATGAATAACGTGGGTTACGATAATAGTGGTTCGTATGCTTACGACGACCTGTTTCCTGCTCTGCCGCACTCTCAGCCACCCGTGCAGCGCAACATACAGCAAGTAACCAATAAACTGCGAGTCGGCTCATCTCTGCACACTCAGGTAATGATGTGTTATCTAATGACGTGTGACGTGTAACACGTGGCGACGTCTGAACGCTACGTGCACATGTACGTAATTAAAGATTACCATATGCTGTTATTGTGTACTAAGTTTCGGCGTGCGAATAAAAAGTTACCGGCATTATTTCCTTTTTATATTACATTGTTTTATAGGTTTTTATTGAAACAAATGTAAATCTACAAAATTTATATGTAATTATAATATATAAACTAGCTATATATTAGCAACGCGCAAGCATAATTTTACTATATAAATTATTGTATTAAAAATTAGGGGTAGGTGGTTGAATGGCGAAAATTAAGTCTTGTATGTTTTTTTAATGCCACATCATCAAAAAGACAATATTTGGGGTGCACCACCTTTATCACTTTGAGGTATGAAAAATAGATTACAAACCTATTCTCAGACTCATAAGTTATTTAGAAGCAGGTGTGCTGGCGGCCACCAATCTTCTCTACTGCTACGCATAATACATATTTAAAATATATGAAGCATTCCACTCTAGTAAAAATAATAAAAAAATATATGTATAGGATACTGAAACAAAAAAAGATAATTAATTAAAATCCTCAACTGTAATAAAATAATCTCTGATAAAACTTTGGTTCTGCTTACTGGATTTAAGAGAATTACAGCATACTAAGCTTCGCTTTATTAACATAAAATAAAACTAGATTTTATTTTCCATCACACTTTTATCATTAATCAATCATGTTATCAGACATTTTGTTACCCGTAATGGATTGATTTTGTACTTTAATATATGTAATACACATTTAATACATATTTAATTCACATTAAATATTTCAATGATATGTACATAATTTTAGGTTTTTCATGTGCCATATGAGGAGAGAAAATTAGACAACGCTAATACTTTTGGCGAAGGGGAATCTTTGAGAACTTGTCAAGCCATTACTAAGGACACCGACGCCCATATTGAGATTTCTACGAGCAAAGACGGCAGTCTTACTTTCTTGATTACAGGAAAGCATAGTGCTGTTTTAGATGCCAGACGTCAAATTCTAACTCATTTTCAACAACAGGTACATGATAATACTGATTTAGTGTTCCATTCGATAACTATTTTAGAACATAATATCAAATTACATTGTTTTTTTTTATAACAGGCAAGCAAGCAAATTCCTATTCCTAAAGAACATCATCGCTGGATTTTGGGCAAACAAGGACAGAAACTTAAGGACTTGGAAAAAGATACTGCAACCAAGATCAGTGTGCCTAGTATTGCCGATAACAGCGAGACTATTACTATAACTGGCACTAAGGAAGGAATAGAGAAAGCCGAACATGTTATTCGTGTATGCTCTGAGGAACAGGTATAAATTAATAATCAAGAAAAAATATATAATAAACTATGAGACAGATTTTTAATATGTTTAATTATTTTGTAGTCGCGAAAAGCATTGGAGCGTGTCACTGTGCCGAAAATCTATCATCCATTCATTCAAGGCCCATTTGGTGAGCGCGCTGCGGCACTAAGCGCCGAGACTGGTGTTCGTATCCATATTCCACCAGCTTCAACACAGAGCGATGAAATTGTCATTGCAGGAGAAAAAACTGGCGTGATGGCTGCTAAGGCACAGATTGAACAGATCTATGAGGATATGGTAAGTCTTTTTTTAAACTAAAACATCTATTTGAAAGTAATTGTTCAAATATGTATTGTTAGATTAGTACTGTCGAAATTATTTTGTACTCATTTTAGTATGATACGTATACAACTGAGAGTTGAGCCGTGACCACGATCCATGCATCTGGGTCGAAATATAGGCAAACATAATTTTTATATATCGTGAGTACTAGTATCACACTAAAATGTGTATAGTTCGCGTTGATACACTTTAAAATCTTATTTTGTATTGCTCTGTGCAATGAATAATTATTCATGGGGTTACAGGTCAAAAAATGCTCAACTGTTAGAGTTGAGGTACCTAAATCGCAACATAAATATGTAATTGGTGCCCGTGGTACAACTATCCAAGAGATTTTGAAAGAGACTGGTGTGTCTGTAGAAATGCCACCTCCCGATCCCCCACTGGAACAATTACTCTACATGGACCCCATAACAAGATTGGATTTGGTTTGTAATTTAAATAAATAGCAAAATTTAATACTGTGTATTTATTAAATGTTACTGATAATTTATCAAATATTATACTGTATTTTTTCAGCTCTATCAAAGGTATGCGAAAAAGCAAACTCTGTGAAAACCGCTACCGTTGATGCTCCAACATGGATACATAAGTATATAATCGGAAAAAATGGATCAAACATTAAAAAGATAACTCAAGACTTTTCCAAGGTAAGATTTACACAAACATCAATTCTTAAAATCAACTATTCTTAACAGGCCCAAACTCTGTTTTTTTGTGTTAAATATAATTAAGATTATAATGAGTTGAAAATTTGCAAAATAACTTTATTTCTGTTACATTTGTATCAAAATTTTTGCCAATTACTATTATGTATATTGGTAGGTAGATATAGGTGCAGACTTGTTGCCCTTGTAATTTTAATAAGGTGAGGTAAGGTCAATGTAGGAATATTTGTGAGTGTGGCACAATCTAGTTAAGTTCACATGTTTAAAGTATTCATATTACATGTTTTCTGCCTTCCACAGGTACATGTAGACATAACACACTCTGAAGACAAGGTTAAAATTGATGGACCCCCAGAGGAAGTAGAGAGAGCACAAGTGGAATTGGATGATTTTGTTAAGAACTTGCTAGCTACACTGACCTATGTGGAGCTTTCGGTTGATCCAAAATTCTTTAAGCATATTATTGGCAAAAATGGAACTAACAGTAAGTTTTACTTTTCACTATTTACCTTTTGTAATATGTAGTAATTTTAGTAACATTCTAGATCAATCCTGTCAATAAATATTATTCATAATAATTTATTACAATCATGATTGTCTTTGCAGTTAACAGACTGAAGGATGAGACTGGTGTAGTTATTAATATTATTGAAAATGAAGGCAATAATGTCATTCGGATAGAAGGTAGTCACCATGGAGTTGCTGATGCTGAGAGAGAATTAAAAGAGATGGTTATGAAACTTGAAAATGAAAGATCCAAGGAAGTATACGTCGATCACAGGTATATTAAATCTCTGATAGGAGTTAGAGGAGAAAAAATTAAGGAAATTCGCGAGAAATTCGAGCGTGTACTTATTTCGTTGCCCGATCAAGGACAGAAACGAAGCCCAATTAAATTGCGGGGTCCTCAAGAAGATATTGAAAAATGTGAGAAATATTTACATAAATGGATTAAAGAAATAGCGGAGTCGTCTTACGTACAGGAAGTGCCAATTTTCAAACAATTCCATAAATTTATTATTGGTAAGGGCGGTGCTAACTTAAGGAAAATTCGGGACGAAACAAATACTATAATCGATCTGCCCGCTGAAGGCGACGAAAGCGATGTTATCACCGTCCGCGGTAAGCGCGAGAACGTCGAAGAAGCAGTTAAAAGGATACAGCAAATACACAACGAGAAAGCTAATATTGTTACTGAAGAAGTGACTATTGCGCCTAAATATTACAATTCGCTAATTGGTGCAGGTGGGAAACTTATTCATTCCATTATGGAGGAATGCGGCGGGGTTCTGATTAAGTTCCCTCCCGCGGAGAGCGACAGCGACAAGGTACTGATCAAGGGCCCCGTCGATGATGTGGAGAAGGCTAAGCAACAGCTATTAGCGCACGCGTCCGAACGTGAGCTGACGTCACACACCGCCACGGTGCGCGCTAAGCCAGAACATCACAAATTTCTCATTGGAAAGAATGGTGCTAATATCAAAAAGATTCGGGAGCAAACTGGTGCTCGGATCATTTTCCCTACTGAGAAAGATGAGGATAAGGAAGCTATTTTCATAATGGGTGAGGCGAAGCTTTAAATCTTAAAATATATACAATTTTAATACATATATCAGAATATTTGGTTCGATTGAAGAAATTACACTCATTTTGCTTGTTCCGCGATAAAACAACATAACCTTTGTGAATGAGGGAACAATTGTTATTTCACATTAAAAGTATATACATCATTTCATCATAAAGCTATATAGTTACTATGGCCAATGTTTTCCATTTAGTTATTAGCAGAATCTGTTCTTGGATTCCTAAAGATTAATTGAATGTTGGCGGCAGGTCGCGAGGAGCAGGTGGAAGCGGCGCGTAAGCAACTGGAAACAGCAGTGGCAGAGATCAGCAACGTGTCAGAAGGCGAGATGGCCGTGGCCCCACGACACCACAGACACTTCGTGGCGCGACGTGGCGAGGTCTTTAGCTTTTCCTATTTTTTGAAGCCTAAACTGATTATGACTGATATGCAGTCTCTGACAGCTGGCAGAAATCATAAATCAATAAAGATTATATTGAAGCAAATAATTGTAGGTGTTGCGACGCATCGCAGACGACTGCGGCGGTGTGCAAATCTCATTCCCGCGGCAGGGAGTCAACAGCGACCGCGTCGTGCTCAAGGGACCCAAGGACTGCATTGAAGCGGCTAAGACGCGTATTACTGAGATCATCGAGGACTTGGAGTCCAAGGTATTCATATTATTAATTTTAAAATTGTATTTACAGGTTGTTTAATGAGATATGTTCATCAGATTTTAAGGATGGCTGATATCTTAACACTTTTGTCAATACTTTTTACAAAGACGTTACGCCAAGGAATATAGGTTGAATCTTTTTTTAGTTGTTGAATCGTAACTAATTTCAATTATAACCTGAACATATTATAAGTCACTCAAAAATAAGGTTTTGATAAATTAATATTTTTTGTCCTTTCGCAAAATTCTTTGTTAACCATAAAATTATTAAATACGAATAGAATCATGTCTTAAAAAAATAATTAAATAAAATATAGTGTTGTGTCCAAAAACGGCAGAAAATTTTGTAAGACTGTAGAGACAGCTGGTTAACGTATATTTGATTTATATTTACTTCGTTACAATATTCATTATAAATTAAATAAATTAGTCTTAATTAAAACATACTTTGTATTTCAGGTGACAATTGAATGCATTATTCCTCAAAGACACCATCGTACAGTGATGGGGGCGCGCGGTGCCAAGGTGAAGGATATCACGGCCGAATTCGACGTGCAGATTAAGTTCCCCGAACGTGATATGGGAGAGCGTGACTTGCCCGCGGGCGCCGACATCCCCGTCAAGAGCGAGGAGGGCGCAGAGTCTGGCGTCAACGACATCATCAGAATAACTGGTCGGCCGGAGAACTGTGAGGCCGCTAAGAAAGCTCTGCTTGAACAGGTACTTTTTTTTTTACTTAAAACTTTGTACTTTCTAGAAGTTTATACAAAAGAGGCAGACTTGATGGTAAAAGTTTTTTTTTTAGATTTGTTGTAATCCAGTAATCAAGTAATTTATTATTATTCCCATTCTTGCTCGGAATGTTTGTGCTCATATGCGTTCATATACTATATTCATTATGTGGTTATTATTGATATATAACCAAGTATTTAATAATTTCATATAGTCCAAGTACAGGAGTATGTTGCTAGTTTTTCACTATTGTCCCCCGTATAAGCATAATTATAATTAGCAAGTGAAATATTGATAGGTAAATGTGGAATACTGTATTGTCTTTTAGGTGCCTATTACTATTGAAGTGAGTGTTCCTAATGAGCTGCACCGTGTCCTTGCTGGTCAAAAGAGAAGAGAGTTAATGCAAACCTATGACGTTCATATTCTGATGCCACCTGCTGAAGACAATAGTGATGTTGTAAAGGTATAGTAATTAAATTCTATCATAAAAACTAACTGACCCTGCAAAAATGTAATTGTGCCATATAATATTTTCGTATTAAATAATGGTAGTTGGTGGTAGAAAGGTGAAAAAGAAGAGTTACATGTATTTTAAATGCGATATTAAAAAAAAAAATTAAAAAAATCTCAAAAAAAAAATTTGATTGGATCACTCTTATCACTCAGTAGATATGAAATATAGTTTATAAAATAAACTATTAATTCTACTAATAATTCTTCTCTCTTCTAATTATAAAAAAGTTCTTGTGTTAGCATGAGAACTTTTTTATGTAAAGATAATTTTTAAAATCATGAAATCTGTATTTTTAGGTAACGGGAACACCTACTAATGTTGAAAAAGCAAAAGAAGCACTCGCAGATAAAATTGTAGATATGGAGAAAGAAAAAGAAGATAGACTTCTCAGGTATTTTCTTATATTAGACTTATTTCGAATGAATATCGTGCACTGATTTATTATTTTGCCTTGTTGTTCATTGATCATTCCAATTCTAGGTCATTTGAACTGAAATTCAAAGTTGATCCTGATTATCATCCCCTGGTCATTGGAAAAGGTGGTTCAGTCATTACTAAGATTCGCACTGAATATGGAGTACAAATAAACTTGCCTAAGCGTGGTGATCCTGACGATGACATCATTACTGTTCAGGGATATGAGGATAAGGCCCAGCAAGCCAAGGATGCCATAATGGCAATAGTGCATCAACTTGTAAGTATAGTAATTAGTAACAACTTGTTAGTAAGTAATTACCATTACAAATGGACTTCTATCCAGGTCAAAGGACCACAAATGTTTTGTTATCCACCACTAAAGACTACAAATGGTTTTTTATCTGGCTCGAAGAACCACAAATGGTTGCACCAGCATTACAATAAAGTATTAATAGTTACTCACTTATACTCCTTACCAGGATTGCATTTCATGACTTTACTAATAATAAAGTATTTTTTATTGCTGATATTATGAGGCGATAATGTCGCATTTTATTTATATACAGTATCTTGCTCTTGATCCCACCTTGCAATGAATATGCAACATCCAAGAACAAATATTTATCTGTAACAAAAGTATTTAATGGTCAGATATTGACCCTAGTACCCTTGCTTGGCAATCAGAATGTTTTTATCAACTATCTGTCCACGTTTGAAATATTATTATTAAAAAGAATTTCATTATAACTTACACAGGATAATCAATACCGAGAGGAAGTGGACATTGATCCACGAGTACATAGAAGACTTATAGGTCTAAGAGGCAAGAATATCAAGCGTATAATGGAAGAGTATAAAGTGGATATTCGGTTCCCGAAGCATGGTGACGATAGCATTGTGGTCATCGCTGGCGAGGAGGACAACGTTCTTGATGCCAAGGATCATTTGCTCAACATAGCAGAGGAATATGTAAGACTTAATAAAATTAAATCCGAACTGTGTAATCCATCCGATTTTTTTTTATAATAGCTTGCTTGTACATTAATAATGAAATGTATTGAATTCCTTGGAATACTTGCATCACACAACTTTTTAAAACATAGTGAACTTTAAAATAGGTTTAATAGTCTTACTGAAAAATATGCTGAGTAACTTTAAAAACATACAGAATACATTTTGTTTGTTTTTGTTTTGTTTGGATTTATTTTTTGAAGTAACAGCTTTAATATCTTGTAGACCATCAGTCAGATTACAGAATTGTTTCGATCAAGTTCTAATCTCCGCTGATTTTACGCAAACCTTAGAATGTCATTGTTTATTGGATAAAAAAATTACATATAATATATCCGTACCAGGCGTGAATAACTTAACAAGTCGAAAATGATCATTTTTCAGGGCAGCCATTTTTAAGATTAAGTTTCATCTGTAAATTCAGATTTTATGTTAATAAATACTTTAGTAAGAGAGTTATTTAAAAATTCACATGTTT
>DWPQ01000220.1:0-19485 GCA_018251795.1 Perichares adela
GGCTAACCTCAGGAACGGCTAAACTGATTTTGATGGGACTTGCTCTGGAAGATATAGTTGTGGAGCAATTTATAGGCATCTTTTTATCCTAGAACTTTAGCGGGTCCGGGGTTTACGTAGGAAAATCTTTGTGACACGCTGATTTCCACGCGGGTGAAGTCGCGGACACAGCTAGTTTATACTAAATGTATATTGTATGACTATAGAATATTAGGAGCGGCTTTATATAAGCTTAAAGTACTAGGATCGTTGCTTTTCGGTGAAGGAAAACATCGTGAGGAAACCTGCACATCGGAGAGTTCTTCATAAAAAGTTGTCGAAGGTGTGTGAAGTTTGTCAACCCGCACTTGGCCAGCGTGGTGGACGTGATCGCCCTTTACACTAGGGTAAGGGTGTTGTATCAGTACGCTGTACGTTTCGCACCGTTCGCAGCATCAAGGTGCCGGCGCCGCAGCGCGGCCGCGTGGTGGTCCCTCCCATGGTGCAGCAACACTACCTCAATCCGCCGCCGCTGATGCCGTCGCGTCGGGAGTTTGTTAGATGCGCCAATGGTAACTACATCTTTCGACACACCAATTTTATTTATTTGTATAGATAGATGACTAGCTTTTCTCCGCTATTTTCACCTCTTACAACCCTTTTTTCGAATAAAAAATAGCCTATGTTATTTCTCAGGCTCTTGACTATCTCCATAACAAATTTCATCTAAATCGGTTCAGTAGTTTCGGAGCCTATTCCATACAAAAATCTCTTCCTCTTTATAATATAGATTTAAGGGCCATGTCGATCTACCGATAACTTATAAACTATATTGTATTGTTATGTACTTTTTCTACTTTTAAAACTATTTTGAAGTTGTATAGCTATGAGTCTCTAGTCCGTGCTTCCTCAAATCGAGATAATGTCCAATGGTATTAGTAAGGAATAACTGTAGACGAGAGTTATCTCAGTGTAAAAGATATATTTCAATTGCTAAATTAAAAAAACGAATGGATGCGAAAGGTCGAAAGATGCGTTGATAAGTTAACATTGTTCCAACTTCAATGTCATCTAGATATATGTGCTTGTTACGTAAACATATCCAATATAAAATAACAGAGTGCAATGTATAATGCACATTTAAGTTGATCACTTGCATGGTCCTTCTCGGGTGGTCTTCCATGTTGAGGTATATTGTAAGTAAATTGATCCAGGGAACTTTGCCCTTCGTTCAGATATTAATAGGACAGAAATGAGGCACCCAATCGATGTTTACTACATATACCTATATAAATTTTTATTTACCTAGATATGAGCACACATACACACATATAAACACGTGTGAAATGATTAATGAAATTTTAATCTGGTTGATATTTAATCAACCACTTAAATATTATGGCTTTTCAAACGAATATCTGTAGTTAACTATGTTTATCTCATATTTGTATTAAAGCAATCTATAATTGTATTAAAATTTAAAAAGGCAAGACACACTAACAATTTTTCTAAACGACGTGAATTAGTTCTCAGAAACCTCAAGGCAAGTGGCACGTACGACGAGTCTGAAGAGGAGGGTGAAATAGACGAGGACAAGAAGCATAAGATCTGCATGAACATGACGTGCCCGGAGTACACCGGCGCCGGCCCGTGCCCGCTCGAGACCACGAAGCTGCTGGGAGCCAGCAAGGAGGAGGCCGAGCATGACCTCAAGTCTATCTCTGAGCCGAAGGTGACTCATAAGATAGCTATAGGCGTTCTCTGTACCTGGGAGTAAGAAAATTTACTTCCTCGCAGTTTCTTGCTGCTTCTTCTAGCGATGAAAGTTGTTTGTAAAAACCTGTTTCGAATAAATTTCATTTCATTTCACCGTATTTGTCAGTGAAGAGAGTGTGTGTGATTGTGTCGTGCATGTGACTGTCATTATTATATATAGTTGAAAACTTAAACATTTTCTGATTTGGTAATCGCCAACAAAGTAAAATGACTTCGGTCTTATACAAAATTGCTTGTGATACTTGATTCTTAAACTCTGTTTTATAACGTCATGGATCTAAACTTTCGTTTACTTTATTTTGTTACACTAAATTGAGGGTTAATTCCTACAGTACTTAGTTTCTGCAAACCAATCAGCGCCACAATGGTGCGAACTAATAACGTACTAAAGTATATTCATGTAAACATATTATGCAACGTAGTTGTGAACTTGTGATACATTGCAGCAGACCTGAGAGTTGTCTATAATGTTCTCAAACGTGTTTGAACATTGTCGCTTTACATTGAGAGGAAATTCAAGCTCAGCTGTGAAACAATATGTGTGTGACATGAGAATAACTATATCATCTCAACCTAAAGGTTGGTGGTGAAATTTTAAGGTGCACTAGCCGACCCCGCAAACATCGTTTCACCATATAAATATTTTTTAGAAAAATAAGTGTCGGTGATAGATGGGCAAAAACTAAGGGTTGTGTGTATTTTTTAAGGCCCCATTATAAAAAAAGAAATAAAAAGGTTTTTAAAATCATAAAAATAAAATGTTTGGGTTGGAGCACCCTTGTCACTTAGGGATATGAAAAATAAGTTACAACCTATTCTGAATATACATATAAAATTTCATGCAAGTCTGTCAAGCCGTTTCGGAGGAGTATGGCAACTAACACTGTGACACGAGAATTTTATATATGAACATTATTTTAAAAACTGAATACACTGTTACAATATAGGAGATGAACGGTATTTGTATGGAATAGGTTATCAAGGAGCGCGCTGCGAACCCCTCGACGAGCGACCACTCGGACTCTGACTTGGAGCAGCAGATTCACGCCACGGTGAAGAAGCGGAGGGCCTTCACCGCAGAGACCACCAGCCCCAAGAACCAACCTCGGCCTGTGCTCACCCTGCGCGAGGATGCGGACGTCCAGGAAATGCTCGCCACAGCCGATGACCAGCTGAAGCAGCTCGACGACAAGCTACTCAAGTTGCTCGCGTGGCAGAGGGTGCAGCAGGTTAGTTAGATAGTCGTTTGTGTTTTGAAACTGCCATGTCAAAGAAATGCAAATATACTATTGAGTGTTGTAAATAAATATGAAAATAAAATAATTATGTAACTGACGATGAACGCTTGGTGTTTATTTGACGTTGTTCGCTATAGTGGTGTTCAAGGATCACAAATGCTGTCTGTTCCATGTACTCTGCAGTGTGCCAGTAACTACTATACGTCCTTGTATAAGTTAACTTAACAATGATAACCAAGTAGTTTGAGCGCTAGCCCACTAGTGAAACAGTTACGGATGATGACGATAATTACTGAAACGTAACAGATAGCGGCCGGGGAGCAGATAGCGGGTGGTTGGCGTCGTGCTATCGGCTCGACCAAGTGGGTGGATAAATCGATAGCAGCTATCAAGGGGCCGGAACGCGCTCGTCTGCAGACCCTCGGTGTCAACGTACAGCCGATGCCCTCGGACCTTTTGGAGAACGAGGACCGCCACCGTATCGCCGCAGCCGTGTGGGGCGAGCGTCCGCAGAGCCCGCCCGCCGCTCCGCCCCGCCCGCCCTCACCACGCACCGAGCTCAACGACGCTTTCATCAGGGCGTCTCTCCTCCGCGTCAGCACGCCGCGTGGGTAAGCCTGCTTACGATTAAACTTAAATAATATATTTTTTGTGATGGCAGTTTACACGCAATATTCGACTCCGATTCAGCAGAGCCCGCCTGAGTAATTCAGAGTTCTTCGTAAATCACACTCACAATAATTGATTTGGTGATGAAAACTATGGATAGCTGTCAGTAATCCATTTCGGACGCAGTCAAGCGAAATAAATACTTTCTACTGAGAAAAGCCCCTCAGGATATAAGGCCGCTGAAACTCGAAATCATTGTACACAGGAGCTGCAACATTTCTAAGTTGGAGGACCCGATCCCGATGCGAAGTTCGTCGCTGCGCGTGGGCTCGCAGAGCTTCTGCGACCTCGTGTTGGACGGCAAGTGTCGTCGCGTGTCCCACATGCACGCTATCATCTTCCATGATAAGGTATCCCGGATTGTTCCAATTAATCTTATGCTTAACTTTATGATTTGAAAGGACCAGTGCTGGTTTTAACTTTGTCATACACGCATACTTTTGAGAATATACAGAATATATATAATACATCCTATCGATAATATAGCTTTTTTGAGAATTATTACCATCGGAATTTAATCGGGTGTTACATATCTATCGACTTCCAACAGGAATACCCAGTACCGTAACATTGTTACCGTAACTTTTTTGCATCCCGTGCCGGCTAGGTTAGGTTCGACTTAGGAATGGATGGAGCCCAATTACATAATTTTATTGTTGGTGCGAAATATGTATGTTCGTGTCAATACGTGACAATACGTAATTACAGGTGACTAATCACTTCGAGTTGCTGAACTACTCGGAGTGGGGCTCGCAAGTGAATGGTGTGATGTATGCGTGCGACATTACACCGCGCCCCATGGAGACGCCGGGGAGCCCCGAGGCGGCGGCCGAAGCGCGCGCCTCTGTACTACGCAACCTCGTCGGCAGGCACATACCGCCCAAACAAAGGTTGTCTATCTCATACACATGAAACCATACACCACTGGAAAAAGGGTGGCCTCATACCTCCGTCACACACAACAGCGGATTTATCGATTGTTCCTAAATCCAAAAATTTTGCCTACACAATTATGCGACAATTAGGCTAGATGTAGGCGAGTGAGTGCATTTTAAAGATAATGAAGTATGTATACCCTAGACCCGCTAGGTGCTTTATACCTATATTAAGTACTGTAATTACATTTGATGATGATATTTGACAGACCGGATGGCCCGCTGACCGAGGACCCGGAGGATCCTTGCACGTGCCCCAAGAAACCTCCGAACACCATCGGCGCTTGGGAGGGCTCGGCACTGGTGCCCCACGGGGCCCTCGTACAGTTCGGCTGCTACAAGTTCGTGTTCAGCATCACCGACGCGGTCGCCTTCCCGTACGAGAGCAAGAACACCAAACCATCTCTGTAAATGTACCACCCTCCTCTATCTTAATATGTTTATTATTTGTTGTTTATCTGTCTGTTGTCGAAACAAGTTTTCGTTTAGTTATTTTTATTGCCAGCATCTGAACTGTAATCGTAATATATATATGCTTTGATATCTATTAGTATGAGTTATAACGATTGGTTGTAATACGACGAAATTATTGTCGGGTCGGCTCTTGATTTTGTAGGGATCGTTCCTCGCAGAACACAGGTTACTGGAGTATTTTAGTTTAGCCAAAAATACACAAAAACACTCACTACTGTAAAACTTGCCTGTGACATTGATAAAGTTATAATTTATCAAAAACCTTGTCGTTTGGAAATGGTAACCATTTGTGGTAAAATCATGATTGAACACCAATTATTTAATCCCTTGCTGATTATTCATCCAATTTCCTGTGTATAATCATGGTGTTGTTTACTTGTTTTTCTCATATATTTTTTTTCATGTTTATTACAAGTCTGTTTTTTTTGCCATGCCGTATGTCGGCGCGTAGTCTAAGTCACTAGTGTTGTAAGAATGTATATGTTCGGTGTGAACACTGTAATGTACATGAAGTTATATTTCTTTAACCGCATCGAAGAAGTGGGTCGACGCCGCGACGGAAGGAAAGGTAAAATGTTTGTTATGAGCTAAGCTACCAAATTGTATCGGTTGTGTAATACTTAAACAATTCATGTGATGATTTTGTTGTTAGTTTTAATGTATCAAATATATTTGATATGCATTCGTTTAATTTGTTTGACGGTGCAGGCATTGAGTTTAGTCGCGGTAAAGGAGTATCACTTTTAATACGTGTTCATGCGTGCTTACTTCGGTACGGAGCAGTATTTATATTGTAGTTGTCGGTGTTTTTAGGATAAGTTTATTAATGTGATTGATTCACATTATAATTCTATGAAAGTTGAAAACATTAACATATATGCTGATCAACAATTTATTTAAATTGAAGCATCATAAGGTTTATTAACTTAAACTGTTGATGATGTTATTTGATGGCTAAATATAGGAATGTTGAGCGTTCCGAAAGTAAATGGGATATTTCACTGTGGAAATTGTGATAAAGTGCAGGCACAGCATGACAGAGACGGTGATAGTTGTAATGTGAATGAATCACTTGTAACGTAGAAGTTATACACATATACATGAAACTTTTTGTCTCATCAGTCATCGGTACCACAATACCGCAGCAGACGGAGCCGAGGTGTCGCACAAACACTCGTGATGTTCGATCGGTGAGCCGTCTGAGACTGAAGGATCTCAACACTTATTTGTAAGGCATTTAGAATGATCATTCTTAGAAATATCATATGGAGTTAAACGTATAACAGTAGGAACTTACGTATATCTTTACATGTTAGTGAAACAATGAATAAAATGGTTTTTAAATGGGCATACCGTAGTAGACTAGTTTAAGATGTTAGCAATTATGGATATACATATTCATCGTAGTTGTACGTTGTCACAAACAATGAACTTGTAATCAGTATGAATGTCAAGTTTTAATTGGTACAGAGAGTTGAAATTGTCTGACTCTGACAGTATGGTCTGTTTGTAACTCAGTTGCGGATTTATTTTGTACGAAGGTTGTGCAGAGGTTCAAGTTTATTTTTTATTGGTGCAAGATAGTGGTAGGTATAATTAAGTATATATTTCCGTTTCCTAAGAGTTTCTCGAACGATGCGGGCGAGAATATCTTAAACGTATCATGTATTGCCTCTTATATTAACCGCAACTTTCGACCGCACTTGTAATGTCTTATCAAACCTCGATAAGAGATGGAGTGAGATTATTTGATAAGAGATTAAGACGATTGTTCTCGAGTACTCACTCAATATTGTAATCATCTACTGTAGTTTGTAGAAATATGACGCTAGGTATCGTCCTATGGGTTATAATTAGTGTAAGATGTGTACTGAAAATGTTGGATTGCTTTGCCTGTCAGTCGAGAGTTAGATCACAGAGTGATTTATAATATTGCTACTAAAGGAATTTTTTTGAATCGATGCGATCGGAGAGACAGAAGAGAAAAATGAACCAAAATGTGTCTCACGTACGCCATATTTTGTCGTACATAATAAGTTATACACAAGTAAAATTATTCGCATGTTCACTTTTGGATTATTTTTTAAATATGCAACGAATTTGCTATACCTTATACCCAGTATACACAATATTTTTGAACAGATTTGTTAACGTAATCTATTCTTACCATTCCATTGTAATGAAATACTCTTTCTATTACTAATGTATAAGCGCATTATTTATAACCAACCGATGTAGTCGATAAGTCAACACTTTTATATTCAATACTCAACACGTTTGCATTTGGCAACGTGTACAACATGGAAAGTTTGCATTAATATTGCACTGCGACAACTAAACTAACACCGCTCTAAATAAATTATTTTTACGCGTTCATCAACTGATGAATTGTTTAATAAATAATTTTTGAATTGAGTCACTTTGATTGCCCCAGTGCGAGTATGTGAACTGGGTAGGTACTATATAAACTACCGTTTACAGCTACATTCTGTAAGTCTTTCTGTCAGTCTTTTTCAATCTGTGTGTCTTATTCAATAAATTACATAAAATACATCAAGTTCATATATTATTTACACCTTTCCTGGTCCATTATTTTTGCGCTTTACAATTGATTTAGTAGTACAAAATATTTAGCGAAATAAATTTGAAAAAACGTTGTTCAATGAATTCATGCAATTAAAATATAAAAATATATATCTTTTAAATGAATAAAGTTGTAGTTTTGACCAGTATGTGTCTGCAACTATGTCGTAGAGCTATACAGTATACAGTGGAGTGACGTCATGAAGTTCACTAATTAATATAGAAGCGTCGCTAACCTAAAAGAAACATCAATTTAAATTGTTGAATACTTTATTTGCATAAAATATTAGTTTACACGCACATTACACATCTTTACCTAAGCTTTGTACTACGAATAAATACTTGGAACGTCCATAAAAGAAAATACAAGCTAGGTTGGCGGCTTGTATCAATCACTATAAAGTCAAATGATTCTCATTACAAGTATGCATCTACATAAAGAACTCTAAATGTATATCCACATAAATTGATGGTTAATTATATTACAAATATAATATTATAATAGGAATGGAAGATTGCACAAGAGAGGAAAACTATTTTACTAAATTAGAACACATTTATGTTGTTATTATTAAATTTGTTCACAGACCCATAGACAAGATTTAGTCGTGGGTAAAATGGTTTTGCGTTTTCGAGACAAATAACAAAACCACCTTATTGTGATGCGAAATTGTGTATACAGAGATTAACTATACTAATGAAGAATTATAAATAATTAATGATTAGTTTAACACATGTAGGTATTTCCCTGTGCAGAATCCTGAAAACAACTCAAATAGTGTCGTATCCTAAGTTACAACGTTTTACTTAATAGACTACGCTATTGCTAAAAATTGTTACATACCAATAAATAATGACGGTAAATGTTCATTCAGAGTTCACAAGTCGTTCTATTGTTATATGAAAATGCTATTTAACTGGATCCAATAACACGATTTATATATTCTAGACAATACACACTTAATTAAATAAATTATAATAATACTGTCTAACGTGATGTACCCATTATAACGAATATAATGATTTAAAACATCGGAAGCTTCGCATTAGTAACACTAATAACAGGAATGAAATTTTCAAAACTGGCAAATGTCTCGTCCTTGTGGTGACATACATTATTTTACTAGTTTAAGTATGCTTTTAATAAAAAACTAACATTGGATTCATTGTGTAGGTGACATATTAGATGCAATTAGTCATCACATAAAACCCGCGGACCCAACACCAATATTTGTGTTCCCTGTCTGCACCGACCGGCGACCGAACACAGGACCCATCGCTCGGCATGTGTTACACTATCTAGGCTATAGGGCCACCGATATAACGTTCTACATTGTTCAAATTTTAGTTTCAACTTTTCGGTCACAGCTCCAATTTAATACCACAAGGTGGCAGCTACTAAAACTGTATTATAGAACAAAACTTAAGGAATAATAATGACAAATCCGTTACTTTAAGTAGTAAAAATCAAATTATTGTTCTAATGAAGCTTTACAATTATAACACGATGATCTAACACGAGTAACAATAAACCCCTAAATTTGTTAAAATACAGACATATAAATATGTTCATGCACATCATCAATTCTCACACGATCCGAATTTCAAGTTCAATGGTCGACAAATAGTACTCGTAGTAAGTATTACTTGCGTGATGACAAAAAATCATCGCAGTTAATAATAACCAAAATAACAAATATTAGAAACAAGTTTTTGATTTTTTTTCCAATAATAAAACTAATTACAAATATGAATACAATTATGTTACCTGCGCCTCCTCACACTTTACGATAAATTAACTAGAAAAATACAATTCAATAACATAATCTAAATAAATTTAAATAGTCCAAACGAAGGCGGAACTAATGGCCAAAGTTTTAAAAGGCGTTACGTGTGTGTTTAAGTACACAGATTGTGATGCGAGTCAGTATTATGGGGGGTCCCCTGATAACGCTGCAGTAGGTTCCGGAGATTTAAAGGAACTACAAGCAAAGCACGATCAAACAAAACAAACTACCAGTTACAAACTATAATAAATTATAATCTCTTCATTACACACACATAGGTACCATACAAAAATCTTAAAACTAGTCTAGATTCTTAATAGTTCTCGTGCTACCTTTATATAATTGTGAGGCATTAGTGGAATAACCTACCGATCTGTCTCCTTCTGTAGAACACACAGTAAGCCTGTCGTCTTGTCGGTCAAATATTTGTGTTTCGGTTCAAATCGAGGTGCGTTACCGTCAGCAACAGTACAATGGGCGCACAGTATGTCCGTATACTACTTTAACATAAAACAATTGAATTCATCATATGAGAAATGGGAAAATATTACAATAAATTATAGGTACTTTAAGTATGTATACAAATATTATCAATGAAAAAAAATCCGAAAATAATAATAATGCCTAACTCTTTTCCACGCGAGTAATAACAATGTGATAAAGTGATGATAGTGTGATGATTGATAACAATATCCATATTTTATGTACTTACAGTGAATAGTAATAGTAAAATATAGTTCACATATTTGAAACAGTTCAAAGACCGACCTGTCTCTTTTTGGCGAGAAACGGCACAACACGACGCAACACGTTGTTTTCCGAAAGAATCAAATAATTGTACCTCAATGTACATTAAAGGGAATAGAAGAAATAACGAGGGAGCGAATTCGAATAATTATTAATTATTATACAACTATTATTACTTACGAGTTGGTTGAGGGATTTTTTTTCCAATGATCCATCTATCGTACTAAAATTCATGGACATAATAGTACTTTCTACGGCTGACAGGTACTATTTAACGCGGTACCTCGTTCCTATAGGAAAATATCTTAAAGTAAATGATACTGAACCATGTGATATATAATCACAATAAATAACACGTTAAATAAAACAAGTGTAGAAGTGTATAATACGACATATCAATACTTGATTAATGACAAATGCCGGCATTGGCAGTGACATCATACTGTAGTAATAGTAAAATATAATGATATAATTTGTTTTCTATCACAGAGATGTTAAATTAACATCGCGAACATACATCTGCCGAGTAATTGAAGTAGGTCTACCATAGTTTTATCATGACACGTAATTATTCGTGAAAACCAAAACATAAAAATAAATAAATTAATGACCTCAGCAACCGTCGTGTTTCGGCTCTTTAATTATAAATACTGTTATCTTTTTTGCAGGCATGAGCCGAAACACGCATATTGTTACATTATGTTGTACATTAATAACATAGTTTACTAGAAATGCCATCGACACTCGATTGAAGATAGACCGGTGGGCCGGAGCTGAGATGGTACGCGCTGCCTACCTCCATATGATGGCGACGTTGGGGTCATCTTCGATGATCTGTTCGAGCGTGATCATGTCTATGCGAGCCATGCAGCAGATTTCGTCGGTGCAGTGCCGGCCGGTGAAGAGCCGCCGAATACCGAGCTCCGACTCCACGCCGTTCAACCCATTGGGGCGGCCAGAGTTGCGAAGGTACACCGGGAATCTGTTGGATATATATATTTTTAGGCTCGATGTAGGTTGAAGGCATGATTCACTATGAAGCGCAGCGTAGGGAATTATTAGCAAAGTTTTATTCTACACAGTGTACTATCGCAACGCAGAACAACTTTTGCAATATATCAGGTCACGCTGTGCAGCGCAGCGCCGAGATAATTTTGCAATATATCAGGCTACACAGTATAGCGTAAAACAGGAAATTTTGCAACGCATCAGGCTACACAGCGTAACGCGGCTCAGGGCAAAATTCGCAATATATTGGGCTACACAGCGTAAGGCAACAGAGGGCAAATTCTGAAATGTATCAGTCTACGAACTCTAGCGCAGCATACGGAAAGTTTTTGCAAATATATCGTACTACACAGCACAGCATAGAGCAGTGATAGCCTAGTGGTTTGAATGTTAGTCTCTCGGATGTGAGGTCGTGCGTTCAATCCCGACGAGCACCAAAAATTTAATAAGTTATGTGAGTATTAGAAATTAATTGTCAGTCGCGTTTCGGAGAATGAAAACATCGTGAGGAAACCTGCACACTTGAGAGTTCCCATAAAAAGTTCCCGAAGGCGTGTAAAGTTTGTCAACCCGCACTTGGCCAGCGTGGTGTACTATGGTCTTAAACCCTCTCAGTGTGAGAGGAGACCCGAGCCCAGCAGTGGGACAATTTTGGGTAGTTATGTATGTATTTACACAGCGTAGCACAGCAAAGTGCAAATTTTGAAACATATAGCCTACATGGCGTAGCACAAGAGCTGTGCAAGGCAATTTTTATGAATCAAGCTAAACAGTGTAAAGGCGGGTACAGATTTGCGAAATGTAGCATGCAATGTAACATGAAAGGAGTGTTTCATCAGTGTGGATGCAGGGCGCGCACGAACCGAGCATGTACATGCTCAACATTGTTTCCAGCCCGCGTTCCGCAGTACAGATACACACAACCCGTCCACACTGACGCTCCGTGCACACCATTACAGTATATCTAAATGTACTCTTTGGTGCACACTGCGCGCCCGTTTGTGTTCGGCGAAAAAACCGATAAATGGCGGATCGCGACGCACACAAGTGATAATGCTCTGTTCGTGCGCGTATTGAGCACAGTTCGTGCGCGCAAGCCGTCCACACTATGGGAATTCTTTCATTACGTGTTATATTGCATGTTACATTTCGCAAGTCTGTACCCACCATAATTCATAATTATTGCTCCGCGTAAAGCTGTTAAGGCCGCTAGGGTCAATAGCAGAATTTCCATCAGAAACAAACAACATAGTAATTGATGTGTATTATAATTTTTTAATGTTATCGATGTCAAAATGTACAAAATGCAAAATGTACAATCGCAGAATGAACACAACTTATACAACACGCAAAATGTACTACAAGAATTATGGCATAATTCGCCGTGGAAATACAGAGATAGGTTAGGTTAGGGTTTTTTTTTAATGTACCTTTTATATAGCTAAGATACTTCTAGTGCTTCTCCGATATTGTTAAGTTTAAAAATCTTACTGTATTCTTAAAAATATAAATCAAAAACATCTTACATGTGTGAACATGGATGTATTTGTACATTTTGTGTGCTGTGTTCACTCTGAGATTTTGCAGTTTGTACTTTTTGAGAGCGGTGCTCATTTCCCGTTTTGTACATTTAGCTCCGAAGCGAGCTGGAGCATATCGTTTTCTTTGCAATTAGCACTAGTGGGTTATATGTAGATATTTTCAAATCTATATCAGGCAAGTCTTAGAAGTTCAATGTAGCTTATTTAAAAGTATATACGTAATTTAAGAAGACATTTATTATTTTTAATTAAATGAAAACGCATTCTTATTTTTACTGACATTTTAAATTTTATTTTGTACTTCTAAAATTAACATCACAGTATCTATATACCTTATTTATAAAAATCACTAATAACAGAAACAATACATTATTAATATTCTAGAAATAAAAATATCAACGAAATTATGTTACCTTAATGAGTTTATATTCAATCCACCATAAAAAAGTAATTAAATATATAAATATTTATGCGATATTATTCTTCTACATGATATATTTACTAACCCCAGAGTTTGGAAGACGAAAAGAGAGTATTGGGAGAAAGAGGAACTCATTTGGGCATTGAGCAGAGAGCCCCAGGTTTTCATGAGATTACGGAGCCTCTCTTTGTGGATTGCAATCGGTAAGAGCGCATTAATAATCCTGAACTGTTCCCCAGTGTGGTATTTTCTGAGAAATTATCTTTTACTATAATTTTTTCAACGAATTTTGATACATTAATTAGATATAATGATAACACTCATCACACCAAATTAGTTGTTAATTATCATTATAATTAATAGGTAGGTATAGCGACCTTATACATATTGTAGTTAAAGAAATGATGTTGTAAGAATGGGATAATTTAAATTTTGAGTTAGGTACCAACTGTGTATACAATTTTAGGCGGTTTTTGGAATTAGTAGTTAAATTTATAAATCAATATGAATATTTTAAATACATTTCCTACTCAGAATTGTTCACCAAGATGTTCTTACAGAACACATTAAACCTTTATAGCATTCTTAAAACTCAGTGTAAATATGATAATACATTAAAATTTAACAGCACCTGAAGCCCTGTCTCATATAGTTTCTATGTAGATATGTATAAATATTTGTGTTAAGTATTAATTCCGTAAATCTAGGTAATAAGTTAAACATTTTTAACCATGTAGCTACTTTTTGTTTAAATCGTAGGTTTACCTGGCACGTTGGACGTTGAGGTAAAAGTATGAAACATTCGAATAACAAAAAAGAACAAGGAGAAAAAGATAAAATTAAATCGTATAACAATAAAGACGTGATAATCCTAACTACGCAACATACACAGTATGAGGAACCATAATTTAGTGTTTTTGAAGTTTAATTGTGTTTAACTTAACTAAAGTTTTGTTTATTATCGACCTTGTGTAGCGCAACGGATGCATAATACTGACATCGCAGTCATTATTTATAAATAAATTATGCATAAATCATGTTGTATACCATCTTAATATCAACTTCCTAACAAAAATAACGCTCTTTAAAATTAATAAACTTTGGCGTACTCGCTTGGTTTCCTAGCCTGATTTCACAATCAATTTTTTCTCTCTTGTTTGTAATCTTTTTATGCGGAAACAATAGAACAATTATGTAAGAAACATTAGTGTAGGTAAGTGTTAACCTTGCAATAGCGTGACCTAATTCTTATTTAAAACGATTAAGCTTTTCATTCGAAAACCGAGTATTTTCGGTTTAGGGTAGAACAGCTACGCTAATATTCAATCTGTGGCTTTTAAAATCCATCGATACTGCCCACTCGTCTCCTATCGGTTTGAGGAACAAGATGTCCATCTGAGTCCCGTTGTGCTCCGATCATTGCTGCGAAGCCAGCCGTTGGTCCCAACGCCGTTGTAGCGTGACCACGCCCTTGCAATGATTTAAGCACCGACTGTAAACAACGGATATATTTTTTTAATACAAATCTCGGTGGTAATCGATCACGGTTGCATTTTAGAAAGTCGGTCATCAAGTGGGATCGCGTATGCGATGGCCAGGTATGGATATAAAAGTCAAGGTATTGAGGACATTGTAGAAATTTCCCAAGCATCTGGTTTCCTCGCGTTACATTCCTATAGAGATGCAAATAAACTTATGTGCATATAACGCGCACGCAATTTCGAAATATTCGAAACGCGTGCAGTTTGCGCTGTATAAAACTTAGATCCAAACTATGTATCACAACCGGAACAAAATAAAGTGTGACATGGAATTGCTAATACTTTTAAATAAATAAATGCTATCATGCCATGTAGCAACTGAACAACAGCAGAACTATGCAACAACATACTTAATTATTACACAAAAAACGACGTCTCTAGCAGCTAGACTATCTAACGACATTGGAGATCAAATATATTATGTAATACGAAGGAAGCATTGAAATGGACACAAGATTCACATTCGGCGGTCATGGATATAAAATATTATGTATGCCAATAATCTTCGTCAAAACAACGTTGTAATAACTATAACTAGTTAGTAAAAAAAGGTTTGAATACCCCATCAAAATCTGCCTCATGTTCAACTTCCATGGGCATCAACTGGTGATGAAGTCGCGGTCGTTGTATCACCTCAGGCAATGCACTTCCCTCAATTATTGTGTGAGCAACCGCCTATAGTAAAAAAGAACATGCATATGTTTTAAAATAAAAAAATAATTGATATTTAATTTGAACTTTGGTAAGTTACGGGGTTCATCCATCGTTGATGCTTCATCCAGTTCTACCTGCTCATAATGCATCCTGTTAAACAATGGTGGAGGATATGGCACAAGGCAAACACTTTCATGTTGGAGGTCACCGAACCGTGTATACAACCCAGTTTAATTCAGACGGTACATGTTGATGGGTGTAGTATTCTTTTATCCACCTGAATTCCGTTTCGTTTAGGTTACCACCCTTTTGCTAGACTCGACCGTAAAATGTTTTCAGGTGTTTCAGTTGCAGTGGCGAGGTGCCTGTAATATGCAGATCCACCGCGTCCTTATTACCCAGAAACGTGCCTTTGGTGTTGGAACCCATGGGTGGCGATGACCGCTTAGTATCAGGCGAAACATTTCATTTAATGCTTATAACTTCAATGAAGAAAAGTGATTAAGTCGAAATGCGTGTGTATTTACTAACGAAAAGAAAAATTCGTCGCACTCATAACTGGTTTTTCTTGAGTTCTTTGAGAATTGTCGAGTTATGCAATTATTTCCTGCCTTCTTTCCTTCGTTCGCTTTAAAGGGAGGGTTACGTTAAATTTAACTACGGCGTGGCCTACATGACTTTAAGCCATTGGCGATCTACTAAACAACTCGGGTCGGATAATTGATGAAGTATGCTCCGATGTAGATTAACACTAGCCAGGTTTGCCTTCTAGGCCAAGCTATCTTATTATGCTGATTGGCAGTACCTGTCCTAAACGTTATCAATAACGATAACAACCAGATGGCTTAATCTGACATCCGGAGCAAGGAAGAGCTCGAAATTTATTGCCCATAGCATAATCAACTACCGACTCCATCCGATACTTGACCCGGTTGCAGATATGACAGGCATAAGTAATCGAACGCTTCAATAGTCCTGAGCTTTCTAAATAAAATCATACCAATGCAACTTGTGTTGTTATCTTAGTGCCACCAGCCGCTCCGAGCACCATAGCTACTGTCCCATTTTTCGTCAATACGATGCTCGGTGTCATCGAGCTGAGCGGCTGCAGGTTAGGGGCGACCATGTTAGCAGGCGAGGGCGGCATTCCATATGCAGAACTGCGATGAGGTATAGCAAAGTCATCCATCTCATTATTCAACATTATACCCAGACTCCTCGACCGCCGTTGCGAGCCCCAACTGTAAATAAAACGGGATCATAAATAACATTTAGAATTTATTGTTATAACAAGGATGTGATGTTATGTTTCAAACAAAGCGTTGCGTATGCATTGCCACACCGTGGAGAATGTTTATATTGTTGCAGAGTTCATGCATGCAATCGTAATAGATTAATTTGTTATCGTTGAACGATTAATTTAAAGATAAGATATTATCAATAACTAGGTATTTAGGGGATTAGAAAATTAAATGATTACTCGCCCGCCGAGTTTCATATAAGAAATCCAGTTTAATCCGGACGTGGAAGGAGGAAGGAATAGCTACCAGCTTCATTATAATTAAAATAAACCGTGAAATATTTTTAGTGGGATATATTTTGTAATACTGTAGAGCTTAAATAAATAGTTAGGTATAGTAAAAAATATAATAATTATAGTAAATAGGTTCCTAGCTTTCTTTTTGGCCATAGCTACTTCCATTATTCAGCATCTTGAGGATCTCAGAGGTTCGTTTGGACTCAACGATAGATGATACTCACATGTAATTGATTGTACTTGTGACGGATACAGCACTACCGTCAGGCGATACCACAATTATTTGGGCCGTTCCGTGGTCGTCAGCGCCTTCGAAGAAAGCACCGTAGTGTTGAAAATCGGAGAAGGTGCGGCTGTCATCTACCAAGTCCCGGAATGACGCTGCCCAAGCAGGAGAGGACAAGTTGCGCTCCAACTAAAATGTTAAGGTCGCTTACTACTTATATATCCGCACGCATGAATCTTTAGAATATCGGTTCACTATTACAGACGCCATATTCTAAAAATTAATCCTGTCTGAATCTTACTTAATAATTTGAGAGATACCATAGCTGCTCTCTCCATGTAAAAGTACCAAAGTTCGAATTTAGTTAACTTTAAAGGCCTTCTGTACATAATACACCTTGAGGCACATGGAAAACTAGTATTATTTATTTATTACATAAGGATTATACTCACGTAACTTAAAAGGAAGATATGAACAAAAAGAGGATACTGGCTTAAAGGTTCATGTTAGTTCCAAGATCAGTGTATCGGAAATACCAATCATCTTTGATTGAGGGATGGCCTTTTGATTGATATTATACTCGGTAGGCCATAGAAGGCCAAACAATACTTAGCAATTAACTCATACGTACTTCTCGAATGTCGAACGGAATATCAGCGCTCGGGTTAGAGCGTGAAGGGTCGCCGAGGCCGGTACGTTTTGCGTACGCGTACTTGAAAGTTTCTACGATGCGATGCCAGTAGAGGTCGCCGTCGACGGAAGCGACGGTCCCAAACCCAACCCACCCGCGCAGCATGTTGAGGATGAACGCCAGCACCGACCCCGAGCCTGGCAGCGGCACCGAGTACAGCGTGTGCTCCTCCGTTATGGGTGCCGCGATCGGTTCTTGCCATTCTACTCTGAATACGTGAAAAACGTAATAAAGTAAATAGAGAATAAATAAACAGGGCAAGCCAATTAAAACCGTTTTAAAATGAACTGTACATTGTTTGTATTGTGTGTATTGTATTTGTGTGCGTGCGACTAGACATAAGCGTGTAGACTGTACGAAGATCGCACGGATCGAGACGAGCTGCTGCGAAGTCGGACGAATACGTAAGCAGCTGTTTGTGAGAAAGTATATAGGTGTATAGGTATCTATCATCTATGTACAACAGTGATTAAGTAATATAATAAAAATATTTAAACTAATATTAACTTGTAATTTATTCAATAAAAAAAAATGTTTTCATATCGGTCACTACGCTTAAAAAGTGTAACTTGAATTAATATCAAAGAAAAAAATATATAGCACAAATATTATAAAATTAAATGCATAAGTTTAAAAAATGCAATGTAATAGCTTTACCTTGGCGGCAGCGGCAGTCCCCTAGTGCCACACGTATCTTTTTTCAATAAAACCATTCAACATAAAAAAAAATCAAATTTTAGTTTCTAATTTTTCATCGTGTACTTCTAGTCAAGTCCTGCCATTTGATACCGATATTGAGGTAGTTGTGGCAAAATATGTAATCCGCCATTTTGTAGCGGCGGCCACCTTGGATTTACAACGATACCGATTATATTATATATATTAAATTGTATTGTCATCAAAACGTGAAGAGTGTTAAATTTCAACCACTAAATTCGACCCTAATAAAAAAACAGGGCAAGCTAAAAAAACCGTTTGAAAATGTGAATAATCTTCCTTCTTGACCAGCAACGCAACGGTAACTAATACGTTTGGTGTCATAGACTTTCGTAGGCGGTGGTAAGCATTTACCATTAAGTGGTCCGTCCGCTCGTTTGTCAGTTATTAACATAAAAAGGAAGAGTGGAAGAATTCATTATCATATCATGATCACCCTGAAAAATGGTTGGTTACGGAAGTTAATACCAGGCGGACTAAATGCCCACGTCCATACAAAATGAAGTAATAAAAAAGCTAACTTGTAGTTCCGGAGATCGTCCTCGGTAATGATCCCGCCGAACTCCTGTATATCTCGTACGAGCGCTGCCGTGAGGGAGCCGTTGTGCATCGCCTCCGGGCCATCCTGCCCGATGATGTCCAGCGTCCGCGCCAGCACCGGGTTCGGAATGTGATCGCCTTCGTTCCACACTTCCCCTGTCGCTGGGTTCAAGTACACTTCGCTGAAATATTAAAAGTTTAGCTGGTTTTGCTCGATAGTATGAACACAAGAAGTTTCTAAGCATTTATTAGGTCGTCATTAGTCGGATTTAAAGTTGTTAAGCGTCATCCAATCAGGAGAAACATCGGTGCGTTCACTGGAGACCCCGGAGCTTCTCCATATAACACGAAAAAATCCCACATAAAACGAGACCTTTACACTGAAAGGTTGGACATCCCAGAACAATCCCTACCACGCCCC
>DWPQ01000221.1:0-19465 GCA_018251795.1 Perichares adela
TGCGGATATATGTTGTCGACTCGAAATTTATATTTTTTTATGTTTTATTATTTAGATAAGGTTGCGATCGAGTCTACGGTACCCCGGCACGAAATTATTAATATAGATTAATTTGCTTACCATAATTTTGTAGCTGTGTAGCTACAAAATTATGGTAAGGTATGATTATAAAACCTACATTTTAAAATAAAAGGGGTTCTAGATGGACGTGTTATTTTCACATTTCACACAACTGTAACGGTTCACATATAAATAACTCCTTTCATATTTTTCCTAACAAAGTTGCCCATACGTCTGTATTTGGTTGGCATACTGTTTGCCTCATAGTGATAAATGAAAATAAACTGAAGGATTTTAGAAATAAAGTCATAGTTCATTTGGCATGGTAATTGTCATTCCGACAACTTTCATTATAATAATTCTGGACGTATAGTTTAACGCAGTGGCATGGTTCCTTGATGATTGGAACAAAAATTTTGATTGTTTGTTATAAAGAGAAAAACTCGATATCATTCGACAGTGAAAGTTTATAAAATTTTGATATCACTTGAACAGCAAAAAGATCTTACACTTAATATGAAATAGGGTAAAAACGATTTGCTTACATAATCACGGCTTTGACTTGATACACCTTTTGAACAAAAAAATATTATGACTTCGATCGTTCTTGTGGTTTATAAGTAACACAATCATTTACTGAAACTTAACAAATAAATTTAGCATAAATTTTTAACAACGGAGTTATTTAATGAGAGAAAAATACGTTTTCAAAAGTGTACATTTAAGAAAATGTCACAGGACACGAGAGATTCTGACTCCTTTGCCCCTCAGCTCCTCTAAAGAGGTATTACCGTTGATGTACCGACAAATTCACTTTGATGTATCAAAGATAAACAACTGCTGACTAATTAGAGGTGTGTAGGTGGATCCCATCGGCTTTTCGTTAAATCCTAACTAATTTAGTGACTGATGCTCTATTAATTACCTCGTTCATTATCAGCGGTCCGCTGGATTCGTGTTATTAGCGATAATGTGATATGATACTAGTAGTGAAATGTGATCAAGCGTTAAAATAGGTTAATCAATGAGCTTAGGACGTTCAATAGGTATATAGGTATACCATTGCTAAATTAGATCAGTGCGTTAAAATGATCAGGTAAGGTTTAAACATTGGGGTTTTACTGTAGAGTATCGGAGCGATTACGTTTTGACCCTTTATGAGGATAAGGACAGAAGATCGATGAAATTTCTTAACCTCATCGATCTTCTGTCCTTATCCCGCAGGTCTTATATGCCCGCTCCAAAAAAAAAGTTAAAACTAAAGATAATATATACTTAACGTCTACAATATAATATCTCTTTAATGTAATTGAATACATTTGACAACAGATGTTATGTATCTAGTGTAATTAAAGAAATATACGTTCGGTGAATCACGGTATAAACTAAATAAAGGAACAACAAAAAAATGCATTTTGTTGTTTGAATAATAAATTGAATATTCAACTGTTTCCGTACTGTTATTAACAGTTACGATATAAAAAATAATATTCTATTCCATGTCGACCTGTTGGAACCCTGCCTTGTTGAGCGTCGCTTTTATGATTTTGCTTTGCACGAAGTTGTTAAATAAATAACGTAATTAATTTCGATTACGATAATGAAGTCACTGGACCAAAAGATTTAAATGCCAATTAAAGCTGCTTCCCCCGCACTTTAAACCTTAGCAGTTCAAGTTCCCCGACGCAGTGACGTATTAGATGTCCCGTCGAGTACCTACAGGCCAATCCGACTCCCCCGAGTAGCGTGCCGTCACTCGTTTGACGCCATATGTGACCATTGCAACTCTAAAGCAACTTAAACCCAGTATAATACCATATAGATTTAACTTTTATACACTGGGTACTAAGGTAAAGTTTCTTTTAACAGAGGGTGTTACGGGTGGTGTGGCTGGTTTGGGGGGAAGTCCCAAAGGCGACGTACAGCCCGGTGCTCATCATTTCCCCATTGTCTCGTTAGACAAAAATCAAAAACAAACACTCACTGTCGAGATTTTTGTATCTAAGTTCGGTATTCGCGATGATTGCGTTGATCGCTTCGTTCTATTTATTTGGTGTGTTGTGGTCGATTGCACCTATGGGACCTCGTCTCGATATGTTGAAACTTAATTTCTGATCATGAAGTCAGTTGCTTGTACACAGTAAAATATCAATTGCGAATTGTTACGCAAAATATTTTTAAGTAATGGTCTGTTCATTTTACCTGTTCATTATATTCAGCTTATATATAGCTCCAAAATGATAATCAGTATGGCTATGGAAAATATCGAAATAAATATATTTTTTTAGCAACATCCAAATTAGATTACAATGATTTTAACTCACTTGAAAAAGGTACTTAGTTGATCAGGAACTTTTTTATGCATACACATTGATTTTTCTATTTTGCTCAATAATATCCAGATTGATTCATTATTTGATTTCGGATTTCGATAATTATTTACTACTAATTTCGAAGTCTTTGCCATATGTCTTGAATACTAAAATAGGAGAAAGACTTTTAAACAATAAGGTTTAGTACATGTGAAACTTTTTGATCATTAAGTGATAGATATAATATTCAATTAATACACTAAAACAAAACTATATAGAACTTAAATCAAAACATTTCCATTTAATCCCCTTCCAAAACTTGCTGTAACTAATAATATTGTTCGAGAGACTAAAACGTATTAGCTTTGTAATTTCTCAAATTTCATCTTCTAAGCCGATAACTATCCGAAATATTCTTCAAATGCTGATTTAGGGCTAGTTTTGAGTTGCAGAGTTACAAACTTATTACAGGCAGATAACTGTTACGAAATTTTGTCATCTAAATATATCGCAAAGATCATGTACGTTGCTATTTGTATGCATCACGCTTTCTACATACTTGTAATTTGGTTTATTAGTACGTCAAAACTTAAATTATAATTAAAATATATTATTATGCACGAAACAGTTCTAATGTAACATAACTATGTTGTGAATGAATAAATAATTTAAATAGGTAAAGTATTTTAACGGATAAATTGTATATCGCCTGTCGCTTATCGCATCGAAGTGAAAACCGTCGGGTAAACCATTTCAGTTACAGAGTAAGTTTGAGATGGAGTATTTATGAGCCTTAAAATACACTCCAGTATTGAATTTGTTATTAATATTCCAAACAGTTTCAGAACTTCTGTTAAAACAAATCTTTACTTATTTCGAAACAACTTGTTCAAATACTTGGAATTTTCATTCAATCTTTGCATCGTAGTATTCAATATTTATTTAAAAAGATATTGGTAGATCCATAAATTATTTTGCACATATATCTATTTTTTAATATAAGTAAGGTCTTTAAATTATTTGAAGGTTTAATATTAATGGATTTTATAGCACAGTGTAAAAAAAACCCACATTTTACGCACGGTCGTAACCGTGGGCGGGTTTATATCACACAGTGCTATAAAATAATATACGATACTTGTGACCTGCGTGGTCTACCATTGCACTACATATAGCACCCTCGGTACGTGCAATGATAGACCACTTAAGTCGCCCGTATCGTAATGTACTATTTTAACACTCTGATTGTTTGTGTGTACTTTATTATGTTGGGTCCCAAATGGTCGCATTTTTAAAACTTTTTTTATCTATAGCTGACAATCGAGCAGATGGGCCAACAGGTAGTAAGAAGGCGGATAGCTAAGATAGGCAGGCAGGTAAAAACCATGAATTAGTATTTTCGGGATTAATTTGGATGGTACAGACTCTGATGACCTCCTACAGCAGGGACCTTGCGCTAAAACCTCGTTCGTTATTCAGCACGGTGCATCACGTGCAGTATAATAGGTAGGCTTGAGAATGGGGCCCCTTACACCGAATATGCCCAAAGTATTGTACAAACTACACTCACTAATCGCAGTTTCTTTATCTGAATGTTATCGCCTCCAGACATTCAATTATTAGTGATTTCCTATGAAGCATTACAATTATTCAAAAATGGATAGGTGTAATCCTTTCTTCTGATTGCATCTCCATCTAGTCGCGCGTTCTACGTGATCACCATACTAAGATTCGTTGTCTACAGCCTCTCTTTTATATCTATCAATTTTATTCTTTCGATACGCCAAAGTCAGCATTTGACAACTACAGTTCATGTCGAATAAATTGTTGGTGAAATTGCGCGACTAAGATTGAGTTACGGCTGTGGACGGAGCCTTTCGGCTCCGCTGTTTTGCTTAGGCCCGACAGATTTATCGTCCGCTTTGTTTTTACTATACTCGCGCTTACTCCGTATTTTCACATTGAATTGTCTATTAAGACTTAAGGAGCTTCTGAGATTTTCTAGAGAGCCCTGAGACTTTTCCAATTTCATCGTGTTTTTTTTCGCATGCTCCATCTCGTACACCCATAGCGAAAATTATTTCTAATGCTTGAGCTCGAGACGCAATATAATAGCACGACGATAATAAAGATGTTAAGCTTATCCTTCGTGTTCCTGCTGTAAATTTAAACGGTGGTGTTCAAACGAATTTATACCTTACCGCCTTTTATTAATGTCACGATAGAACGTTTTAATTTTAATAAAGCTGAACATCGGCACGCTCGACCTATTTGTCAACCTTCTTTACTTTTGCTGGCACAAAACCATACAGTCGTACTCCACGTAACTACACCTCTATTAAGCGGATGCTGGCTTGCAATCCAAAGCGAACTTTTTGATTACATAGCTAAGATATAAACTCCCAGTAATCTTGGTCCACGGTTGTGTGAACGGTGAATTAGGAGTCGGCTGCGTAGAATTCAAGATTCTCTTCTTAAAGTAATAAAGGTGTGTTTTATTCGTACGGTAAAGGATTATATTCGGGATTTGAACGGGGAAACACGTAGGTGAACCATCGCTCATGTGACAAATTTCTACGTTTGCCTTAACGCGAGGCACCGTGTTTAGAATATTATATCTGATGTAGGGACTGCGGGAATTCACATTGATTTACATACGGAAAGAATGGAGTGTGTGCGTTTAGCTAAAATATTCGAAGCGAAAGAATTAACATGTGAAAAGGCTTGCTATGCAAATATCGAACGTTTCAGAATCAATGGAGCGATATACCGCTTCTGCCAATTCCATAGACGTAATATTTTGAAGCTCTCACTGTGATCTTTTTTGTCTACTGACGAGTTGTGACAGGTCGATCCCCCAAGAGATTCCAGGTTTGCCGGTTCGTTTGTGCTACTTTGCGAGATTCAAATTGTAGTTTCTTTCGGGGCTAACGAAGAGCTAACAATACGTGCGGAAAGCGGATTTAGCGTTTATTTGTCGAATATTTTCGCGGATTCTTTTCGGCGGGGTTACTCCTTACTCATGTCGACGTGATTTCGCTACGAAAGTAACTTGCCAATTGTATATTTATGAGTTCACTATTTTGTGAGATTCAATTTCGTTGTAATTTTATTTTGTTGTAAGCAAATTTATTTCATCGCATACTTGAAGCGACGTAACTAAATCTGGCGGATTATGGTATGGATAACATTATATTATTTTGCTTGAATAGTTATTTTTGGGGCACTCCCGAGATAACAGCAGCGTATAGAATTAATTTATATGACCGGTCAACATTTATCGGCACGGACGTCCTGCACAGCGCAATTATCGTCTGTTATCGTTTTAAGAGGAAACAGTCAATGTTTTTATTTATGTTAGCCACCTAACGCCCACGAGTGGTGTTACTGAATTCTAGAATCCAGTTTCAGACCAGGAATAATGTTAATGTTTTATTCGAGGACGAACGTTATTAGCGGAGTGCTTAGTTCTTAAATAAAATTTTCATCTTCAAGTGTAGTGTGTAATAACATAGTAGGTATAATACATAGTGTAATTACATACAGTACATTGTGCAAACTTTGACGCTGTATTATTGTTAATTTGTAAGTATGTTTTTATATATCTTTATTGAATTATAATGAAAACTAGATTATATTATTATTGTTGTACTGATATCCTTGCATATAATATGTTTTGAGTATTTGAATCACTTAACAGTTATTTTTAATTGGTCGTGCACATTTAATAATTTTCCAGAAGTGACTTAAAAATGTTATTAAACATAGTAATATGCGGCTTAAATTTTTTGAATTTAATAAATATTCCGGGTACCTTGGAATTTATGATGATTACTTATTCATTATGTACCACCATTCGTTATTCATTGTGTATTATTAACAAACGATTTGAAGTTATGCTTTCATATATATGCCTTTACAGTGTAGTTAACATAATTACATAAATTTTGTAAGGAAAAAACAGCTCTATTCGTCACTCTCCCAGAGCTGCGCATTATGCAATCCACTTACAATTAGCATTCCTTCCGAATGTCCAACTAGATCTTCCCGGGGCTCAGCAAAAATTTCTCTAACGAACTCATTGTTCTTTTTGTTTGGACGTCCTTTGTGAAGGGTTCCGTCTCTGCTTCCTCATTTATCGCATTGAAGTTTTGAGGCTATTTTGTTATTAGGAAGAATCAGTTACCTGATACTCTTTTTAACTGTCGTCGAGTAATATTTTGCCGCAGTCAGTAAAGACTCGTGACACAAACATTATTTCGATGTCGGTTATATGTTTTAATATGTGTATTTTAATGTAATTGGAGTGATTTCGAAATTATTTTAATATATACGAGCATGCTATTACATTCAGAGTACAGGTATCTCCTAATATCTGTAAAATCGTTAGGCTATCAAAGCTCGCAGCTCAAATTAAGAGTGGTGAGGAATTATTAGCTAGCCATCTTCGAAAATTCCTAGCCTTGGCTCAAGGTCCTCTGGTTAGATTAATCAACCTATCTGAATTAAATAACGGATATCAACTACATAACGTGCTCCCGGAAACAGAAATTATGCCACTAGTTTTCAACTTCTACGTACTTTTTTTATTAAGGCAGTTCGTTCAACTTGAGTTCCTTCATAATTCACACAGCAATGTATTTTTAATGTCGGGTCTCGTGACTTAATCCTAACATATATGATTTTTTCAAGTTGTACTTTTATAATTTACTTCGAATTACACGGGAGTACCTCATTCAAATTGGTATTCTTAATTGTTATTATAAACGACCTAGTTGCTATCGGTTCTCGGTCGTACAAAAAAATCTTTTCACATGCAATGTGCATACTCAATTACGGAATCTAGTAATGAGGTACAGTCGAAACTAATTTTATTTTCTTGGAGTCCTTTGAGTTGGGCCTCTTGGGATGTTTGCCTTAAATTAAAAAGTTTTCGCTCGCCGTCTCGAGAGCTCTCGTCCATGGCCGGTTTATTCCTTTCTGATACTTTTTCCTTAATGGCCTCATACGATTAGACTGTAGTCACAGGATTAAATAAATTTTATGGACATTGCTCCGCTTCGCCGATAAGCTTTCATGAACTTGGCAATAATTTTGAGAGCGGAACGGTGCTTAAAATGAATGCGAATAATGAAAGTGAATCAAGATATTATTAACTTTTATAAATTTTACCAAGAATTTTCTCTTTGCTTCGGAAAATTTTCAATCTTTGACCGTTAATAATTTGAATATCGGTTGAAATTGTTATTTGTCAATGTATGAAAACTGTTCGTTCTACTTCTTGCAGTGAATGAAAGTCTTACAATATGCTATTGATTTAAGGTATTTACCGATAAATAAATAAGTCTTTATTTTAGTCCTACGACGGTTTATATGTTTTTCCATTTATATTAAAAAATATTCCAATATTCCATTGTACTCTTTGTGGTTCTTCAATGCCTTATTATTTCTAATTATGCCTGTTTTCTATTTATCTTCCTTTATGATGAGGCTTCTCTTTTCTTTGTTATTTGGTTTTATCGTCTCTTTCTTCAATATCTTGCAGGTATACGCTTATTGAATATATAGAAAAAATCTCATCAACTTTGGAATTATTTCTCTTTTTAGCGTTGTTTTGTTATCATTTACGTTGTAGTACATTATTCACTTACAATTTCAGCACCCAATTCTACACTGTTTCCGAATTATAATTGAGGTCCAAGACTGACAACTATAACAAACTACAAACTACAAAGCACATTACCAACATTTTTTTCCTGTTTTTATTATTTGAAAAACCAAAATTACCAAATCAGCAAGATTAACCAACTAAGATGGATTTAAAACATATCCTCGAAAAGATTACTTTTCCTTGATGGTAGTGCTACACGGATTTTCTTAAATTTCTTGTAAAGGCCTTGGAGAGTCGGGGATTTTTTAATTATTTTATCCTTTTTCGATTACATCTTAACCGTTGTGGCTTTTTCGAAATTTTTAATTTTGTTTTTATCTAAAATCCTCTGAAAAGGTTGAGGAATGATATTCAGAAACATAAAAAGTAAAAAATGTTTTACGCTACCAGCGTTTCAAGATTTCCTAGTAATAATATAATAATAAATAATGTGAATGTTGTCTCCAGGCCTGGGCCGGCTCCACCCGTACGGCTCGGGCAGCGGTTCGAGCAGCGGCAGCGGGCGCCGCGCGCGCCGCGGCCTCGACTCGCCAACTCCCACCACCCCCACATCTGCGTCTGACAACGCATCCGACGCGACCTTGACGGACTCTGAGCTGCCGCTTGCAAGGGACTCCACTCTTCTCGTGCAAAACGGTAAGATTTAGATTAATCACTCCAAGGACGTTCTAATGTAATGTCCTGTTGAAACTAATTTGAACCCCGGTCAAATAGTCTTTCGTGATTGCAATTAGGAATCTGAAATCTATTGATGGAATGAAAGTTTTCTTTACCAAATATTATACTCTGGACGTCGACATGCACCTTCCTTAAGACTAAGCCTCGGCTGCACGTGATACACAACAGAGTGAATGAGCAATGGACGAAATTATGGCGCTTGGTCATTACTGTTAGAGGTCAATAAGCTCTTTACCACCCAGTTTTATCCTGAATGTCCACTGTCATGGTGATAGGTTTTTAATCTCACTAGCTTAAGTTCTTAACTGACTTTCTACCGCCCTTCTTATATCAAATAAAATTTACGACGCCTTGTTTCGGTTGCAGTGTCAAAGAGCGTAATAAGCGGGTATTCCACTTCCCTACTAGCCGAAAAGGCGTCGGTCATTAATGTCTCTGATACGTTCCGGTGACTGGTTGCATCAGATGTCAGCTACTAACATCGGCTACTAACATTCGTATAGGTTTAACATAAATTAACTAAGCTGCATTTTAAAAGACAAACATAATTACATAGACCATTACTGTACAACCCGATAATAATGTGAACGCCATTGATTCAGTTTATAAAGGTACTTAAAAGGAGGTGGTTGACACTATTACTTAACATAAAGTCCACTACTAAAATTCTTAGACCGGTACTCACTCAAATTAACACAAGGCACGAATAAAGCCCACTGTAGTTCGACCCAAATGAAAGATTAAACACCACTTTCATTATGCCGACAAATTATCCCTAAATTTTGGAGAACCAAAACATCACCGGAATAAATTCAAGCCAAACAAAGTGTACCCGAACAGACCACGGTACGACAAACGTCGCACTAAACGACAAATAAAAGCTGCGATAGTTTAAATTGGGGCCCAAAAACTGAATGTAAACAAACACGAGGCCCAGAAATTCATTGAAAAGTTTCCGGACCATCGGGAACATGCGGCGGTATCGAAACGTAACTTGTTATATCTATATAGAAAGTTATTTTGTAACTAACAAGTATAACAATGGCTTTCGTATTGCGATGTTGACTTAGGGTTCACCTGCGGGATTAGAGCTAATTAATTTAGTAAGCCAAGCTTTTCATACGCTAAGGCTAAATTTTGACCACAGACGCTGGGTCAAGAGAGTAGATTGACTGACTGCATATATACGAGTATATTTTATCTTCGAGAACATTATTGAGAACTCTAAAGTATGCTCGTTTACTCGCATTGTTATTTCCTTCACCGAATCAAGTGATACATTAATTATGAAATTAATGTATCATTAATTATGAAATTAATGTATCATTAATTATGAAATTAGTGTATCATTAATTATGAAATTAATGTATCATTGGATGATTTGAGTATAAGAATACAAAAATAACTTTAATAAATTAGAAGCACATGCAGAAAGTTGCACCCTGCGTGTGAAAGAGCGACGTTAAAACTTTTTTTGAATACAATTTTCAGACCTTTATAAAATTAAAAGTCTGCTAGATTTTCTGTTCAATTTCCACGAAATAAGAGACGATAAAATTCCATTACGTGATCGCTACGAAGTTCTTTACGTCACAATGTTTTACTCAATACAGATTCGTAGGAACAAGCTAGAAGGAACAAGGATAAACATCCGCAGTCAAAGATATCTTTTGTTATTTACACGGACAATAGTATTCACTTGCGACTCCTTTCATTTGGGAAGTAATTTCTTAAGATGAGAGGTAAGAAAGAGCTTTGCATTGATCGTGGCTTGAGACTTACGGGAGCTGGTGAACTGTGTTCGGAAATAATGGATTCAACCAATTAGCGGCCCACTGCGAGGTTATGGCGTCTCTCTTTCCGTAATTGAAGAGACATGGAACACACTTCACAATGCTGCTAGAATAATGACAATATTATAGTTAACCAGCTGACCTCACTAACGTCGTTTCGCCATATCAATTATTATATTAAACTAGCTGACCCCGCAATCGTTGTTTCGCCATATAAAAGTTGGTGTAAAAAAATAGGAGTTGGTGATAGAAAGATGAAAATTGGGTGCCACATCTTTAAATATATTTTTAATTACCATAAACAAAAATGTTGGGCATGGGCCCCCTTATAATTTTCGGGCATAAAAAATAGTTTACAACATATTCTCAGACCTACCAAATGTACAAACAATGTTTCATAAAAATCGGTCAAGCCATTTCGGAGGAGTATGGCAACTAACACTGTGTTTAGAAAAATATCGATTTAAAGATCTGCAAGATTTGTATAGGACTTACTTTTCGTATAGCCAATACGTGCAATACGTATAAGAACCATAGCTACGAATCTTATTACAAAGATCTCTTATAAGGACTCGGAAATCGTTACAAGGAAACCTACAGGTGCAATACCTACTCAATGTTCAGCGACTCGAATTGGCAAGTTAGCACATAACACTGCCTTTTTATGTATCGACGATCGACAGACGAATGGCGGCTCTAAGACGCAGAAATAAGAGTTGACCTATCCCGTCACCTGTCACTCTCTAACACGTCAGGATCGCGAGGGAGCGAGCGAGTGAAATATCGTAGCGCTGGTCGCGCCACCGACGGCAGTTTTCGGCTTGGCAAACAAAGGAATTAGAGCCTTCCGATTTATTGCGAGTGTTGACCAAATTTTATTTTTTCGTGCGCCGCTCGCTTCCGCTGAGCATATTTTCTTACTTTCATATCATTCGTGATATGTATATTTTTATTGATTAGGAATTAGGAAATAGCGAGGTGGTCGGAATTTTGTAGTTTCCTGTGAACATGTAAGATTAAGTTAGTTTGTGTTTTGTTTCGAAGGGAGTTGTGTCGGCTATGTTTGAATGTTAATGAAGCTAACTTTTGGTCTCTACAGATCCTCATCCTCATAAATCAAGAGCTAGAATTTTCATAACGACGTGCTTACAAATCATTCTCCTTTTTACCCGTTTGTTGGTATAATATCCTAAAACTTGTTTGTAGTCGCTAACGTTTTAAAATCTACTGAATTGGTTTGGAGTTTGCGCTTTGCATTTTTGATTTCGTTTTTGTCATATTCGTGTTATGCCAATATTCATTTTGCAAGTATTTCAATACTTCAGTATGTATTAGGCATACAAAAGCACAGATTTATGAAAAGCTGATTTAAATATCAATTAATTTAAAAGGCAACGTGTTCTCGGTGAGACAATAATTCGTTTAAGTTATATAATACTGATCCCAGTCGGAAAAACAATTATAACAGTGGAAGACGTGACAGTTAGTGCGCGATCCCTACTGAGTTAAGAGTTCGATTCAACTAATTTTATTTTTAATGCTTTGCTCCAGACGCGATCCGATTGCGTCACTCTATTAAAACTTCTTACAAACTTGACGTACCTTTAAACGGTAAGCCATCTGATAACATTTGGAAAAAGAAAAGAAAAAACTGTCGAGTAAAGAGTGACTTTATCGGAGCGCCGTTAATACCCCAATTAAATTCAAAAAATAAAATGATGCGTCTGACTTGTGACGTTTTCTATAACTTGACTGTTATTGTGAGTTTTTTTGTCGGTAAACGGTTGGTTCGTGGGTTTTATTGTCGTTACTGATGTTATTGATACAATACAATAATTGAACTGTTCGAGTGTCGAGCTGATCAAAGAGTATTTGGTCAATTTTGATAATACTAATAGCTAGTCAAGGAAAGGCAGACCACCTGATTGCCAATTTATTTTGTTAGTCAGCACAACTCGTGATTGCCCCACTGGCCGAACTGTGGTCTCCTTTCATACTACTTTCCTGTTCTCGAGACGTTTTAGGGTTCACCACACTGATCTATATGCGCTGGCAGACTTCACACATTTTCGAGAACATTATGAAGATAATGCAGGTTTCACCTTACGCAGGTTCTGGCTTTACATCCAAGCCAACCTTCTCTTCTGGTGCACCCAAAAACGATATGAAGAAAAGCTAAGCAGGTTTAGATCACCTTCCACAGTCTCCATCCATCCTTACATCCAAGCCAATCTTCCCGTCTCATGGTGCGCTAAATGCCAAACGAGGTTATAAAGCCTTTTCGCTAAAGGTTTCTGCCATAATCCTGATAGATATATCATTTATGAGAGCTACCTGCCTGGCTTCCTCATTTGACTCACCACCATCCTCGTAGCAACAGAAAATGTGTCTACCTCGTTCGGTTGTAGTTTTGGAGAGCTAATGATAAGCTCATCTAGCGCTTTCTTCTTGGCAGACAAAGCATTGGTGATGCTTTGGTTGTTGCTAATGTCCACGACTGTGAGGTATTATCAACAGGTCGTAGGTGGCTTGTCGAATGCTTTAAAAAGTAATAACCGTTGCTTAAACTACACGCCCATAATAAAATACCTAATAGATGTTTTTTCAGTGAATCCACCACGAGCTACTGCCATCATTTGCACAGGTGTGACCTCTTTTCTTCCACGAACGATACTTCGCTAGTAATATTCTTTCTTTCTCGTATAAGACCACCCACGGCCATAATAACACTATTTATAAATGTTTACGTTGTCATACGATTTATTCATCGAATTAAAGTCATCGTAAACTTATTGTATTGCCAGTTTCTGACGGAAAAAACGAAATGTTTGAAAAAAAACAAAACAAGAGATCGTAGCGATGTCTCCATCAATCGCAAAGTGTCGGCGGCTGACATTCGTGCCTAAAAACGCGAAGGTATTTAAATTGCTCATAGAAAGCTGATCACGCATTATGGCGGAGTTATGTGTTATCTGTGACAAGATAAATCACGTGAATCGTATTAGGTTTTTTAATGAACGAGAAAGTCTAATCAGAGAAATTGCATTGCTGAGCATTTTTAATATGACCGGTTTTGACTTACGAGTATTATTGGAATATTTTCTGGTTTGCATTCATCAAACAGACATTCGATGCGATAGATTGGAAATTAAAAAAGACAAATTAGCCGACAAAGGAACAGGCGTGCCTTGATGGTAAACAGACATCGTTAACACCAAAATCATCACCGTTACCAAGAAAGTTGGGGAAATCAAACTGATTTTCAAACACAGCAAACAAACCTAGTTGAACGACCTCACAGTTGATTTTATAATATGGGTAAGTAATATGGGTAAGCTCAACATGGAAAAATAGGTAAAAATGTTAACCACCACGCATGAATTCTGTTGTAATTAAATTAATTAATAAAGAGTTAGGTACTTCCAATTGGTTAGACCTTATTCCAACACTCGTTGCTTTACGAGCTATCTTTTGGACGGCAACTTGTTGTTAACATAATTAATGGCAATGACTACACATGACCTCTAATCGTTTACCAATTGACATAAACAAATACCCTATGTCGAAATATTGACTAATGATAATTTGATTCAATTATCTTAATTTTTATTGCGATATGCGTTTATAATCTAAACAAATTCGGTCCATTTGTCGGTAAGTCCGCGTATGCTATATCTCGATATAATTTATTTAAACCCACGCGCCACCATAAACGGAATCCGGCAACACCACCAAGATTGATTCGGTTAATTTATACAACGATAGTCGTAATGTAGAATCAATTAGAAACAAGGAAACATTGGCTTTATCCGTTTTACCAACATTTAATATATGTCACGTTTAAAAAATACTTATTTGTCCATTTAAGCAATACCTTATTAATGAAAATACCTTTAACAGTTTTATATTTTTTGATTAATCGAACAAGCTTTAGAGAGGTTTTTTTAATAAAGCACAGATAAACATCCTTCAAATATGCGTCACAGTACCAGATAGTTTCAACAGATGGCGTTAGGAGTATTTGTAATTTTGTTCAAGATCCAATAGTATTATATTCTAACTAGTAAATTTGCCTTGTGCTATCATCAGCCTTAACAAATTATTTCTTTATTATAAAAAATAAAAATGTTGCTTTCGAACCAAGACGATTTATTTTTTAATTTTACTGACAAGGCACCACGCGATACGATAATTTTGTTCGAAGGAGATAAAATGCGCTTCAGAATTTTCGGAATAAGTCTTGAAAGTATCATTTGATGTAGTTCATTTAAAAAAATATATAAATATACGTCAAAGGTAATATACAGTTCTTTATTAATTTTCTTTATAACATCAGTCTAATCACAAATAATTATAACATCATGTATGTTGTGATTCTTATTATCAGTGAGGAGAAATGGAAGCTAGACAGATTTGTGAAGCGTTATGTTACAAAGCGGAGTACGCTCCCATAAAAGTTATCGCTTGAAAAAACCTAATTGTATTCTATATTTACTCTGTAATGTATAACCGTCGTAAAGCCGTGGAAAAGTTCGGAAACACGGACTGATAAAATTATTTTTTATCAAGCGCTAAAACTAATAGCATCATTGCTCTATTGGCGTATAAGCATAGCATAAAGATAGCATTCTCATTAAGTCATAAAACGGTACATCGATCGCTCCACAAATTACGCGTCTTGTTATTTAAATGTGTCGGTAATTTATTTTTCCATTTGGCCACACGCAGTTGTCCATTTCGCGGTGTTATCGGAAAAATAAATTATTTGTCGCTGGCTACTCCCACAGCCGCGTTAGGCTTAAGTGTATGTAAGACTTGTACATCATCAGTTATTTTTGTACGCGCAGGCTTTTGTGCCATTTTGTGTAGGCTTACAAAGTTTGTCGCTTAAGGACCCGGTCGGATGTTTATGGTGTACAAATTTGGTTTGTCGTTTTTTTCGTTTTTAGATTATTTTGTTTTGTTGTGAGCTGGGAAATAAATTTGATGTTGCATTAATAAAAGTCTTACGGACGGTTCCAATAACCTATCTCTCCTTACTGCTGGTTAGCGGACGTATCTTATATAAAACTTCCATATTTTTTATAATAAATTTATTAAATTTTTTTTTTTCAGTTCTCAGGTTTAATTTTTAAACCGACAGTAAGGGATATAAATAGGTCATGGAAATTGGCCGGTAACGATTAACATTTATTGCTAAAGTGTCCATTTATTATAGAGGTAGACTTTGGGTAAGAATTTGCAGAACATACGCAAGATGTCTTTCTTTAGTAACATTGAACAGGACACCTCATGTCGAGCGGTCAACACCGCCCAAAAATGTCTGTGACACTATAGACGTCACTGATGCGTTGTCGACCATGAAGTATCCTTTTCAATCGAGATTTCTACTCAACAATAACCACCCAATTTTTTTAAGAATTCAAGTCCCAGTATTTAGATCCTCAAAGTGACACCCAGTTATTTACCTCATGACAAACCAAAGCCTAAATTAATGGTGTTAATGGGTGCTCATGGGGAATAATTTACTACCGGACGGAGCGATCAATCATGGCCGTAAATAGGTTTAAGAAAGAACGCCATAGACAATAATTACGTGTCAAACACGTTGCATCAATTAAGTTTTATTTCCGATAACTTTAGTATAATAACTCAGCTTAGAATGTTTAAACATCTTTATTACCCTTTGAGGGCAGCAATCGTAATTATCAAATGATGTCTGTAACACTCACTGTATTTGATTATTAAACTCAGAAGTGAGAGTTACTCCATCCTGGCCAGCTAACTAGCTTGGCTTTACAAAATAAAAAATTAACGATCGTACCTATGAAACATTATTGCGCCAATATGACGAAGAGACGCAATAAATCGATATAAGACCGTCCTTTACACATGCATGGTTTGAGTACTCCTTGCAAAAAAAACTGTAGTCTATGGTTACAATGAAGAGTTAAATAATAATAATGAACATAACAATGACGAACTAACAAACAGGTAAAATATCTATTTAATTTTGATTTAACTTTACAAAAGGACTTAAACTCTAAAGCTATAAATTTAAAGTTACAGTATCGTCGTTTCTCTATGTCGTGACATTTTTTTACTCGATGCTACAATTAATGTACCTACTCTCTCCGCGTATAGAGAGCAAAAAGGGGTGCGCACCCTTATCACTAATGACACGAGTTTAAGAATTCACGAATATTAGCACCTGAGACCAGTAAATAATATAAAAATTGTTAACCCTTTGAGGGTAGGCAGTTAAACGCGACGCAATTTAAAATTTTCAATGCGAAACGGATTGGCTTTCAAGTGTTATGATGGTGGCTTTATTTTTGATGATGACGTATACTTCGAAACTAAAGTAAAACAGCCACTACTTCTTATAAAGTCTTACGTTGCTTTGGTAACATTAAAGTAGAAATATACTCTATATTTTTAATTTTATTAGGAGATTAAAAGATAAAAAAAAACCTAAGATTTTTCGTGTGGTTTTAAAGATGTACAAAAGAATTGAGCCGTTCGATACGATTGAGATCTTTAATGGCATTGTTGAAATTATGCACACCTTTTGCATCTTAAAATAAACTTTGAATAAAACGAAACTTACGTTTAGATATTAAAAGAACGAGTCTTAAAACGCACAAAGACCAGGATCTCATAATCAACAGACATTAGCTCTTTACAAAGCGCTGTACTCTCAAGAACAAAGACGCTAAGACCTAGAACAATGGCCGCGAAAAACGGGAGAAAACAAAGAGAGTCCCGAAAATTTACGTTGAAAAACAACGTAGATAGCTGAGCGGGATCCGTATCTATCCTATTTAGATATTAATCTAAACGAAAAAGCAAAAGCAATTCAAAATAGGCAACAAGCTACAGAAGGGACGAAGCGGGCTGTAATTGGCCATTTATCAAACGAAGGGGTTAGGGGCCTCCTGCCGCTCATGCCGCCCTGGTACCGCGGCCGCGCCGGAATACGGCTTAGTTAAACGAAACGCACAAACAAACAATCCTATTATTTAATTGTATGTGCTTTTGAATACGCGAGGGTATTACGGGAATCTCCCTTTTAAAATTAAACTTAAAACGTTATCTAATGTTGTTCGGTATTAATTTTCTCTTACGCGATAGTCACAGCTATCCTGATTACATTATATCTGTCTTCTATACAGAAGTATAACATTATTTATCGATATTAGGCAACTTTATCACCTGATGGTAAGTGGCGATATAGTTTCTTGTATTAGTGTATTTTATATGCACAACAAATTGCTTTTAATTATGTGTATGTATATATGAGCATATATTTTGCACGAAGGCGAAACATATTCAGGTAGATAATGTATGTGAAACGTGACTTTAATTTTATTTAGCCCGACGAAGCGAAATGAATCCAACATGCAATATTTATGAAAATTTCGCAAAGTAATCCGTACCTAAACACACAGGTGGCGTGAGCCATGCCCACCCGCTTGATTTTGGATAAACCTCCATAAACCTGATTAAGCCCGGTTTTAAATTCACCATTTGGGTAATGAAACTTTCTTATCAGCGCTCCTCTTGTTTTGAATTATGGCCCGGCTTATTTAGATTAGCCCCGACCACTACTACTTCTAATATCCTACTACCTCTCGCCTTAATTACCCCTTGTTCTAAATTTAAAAACAGAAATTTAAAAAAATGTTTTCGGACCATAGACACATTTTAAGTTAAATTGATTACTCTGTTCTACCTCTGTTTATGTTGGATTTAATCAGCGGAATTCCTCAATCATGAATAGTATTACGTTTTGATGAATAAGTAAGTAGATAAACCGACCGAAAGTGCAATGTAAACGAAATAACAGACAACAATTTGTCACCCTAGCTCGCTCGGCGATTGTCAAAGGGTAAATCCGTCTCTGCCAATCCACCCGTGTATAATTTAAGCCTTTGTCTATGCTGTTGTGATCGGAAAAGTTAACTTGTAATCTCGATGGTTCCGCCGCGCGCCGTTACGGGTATGAAAATTTAAATGAGATTTATGCTTTAACGATGTTTATACGAATGTAAGTGTGATATTACGACGAATCACACGTCGCGGCTTACTTTTATCAACCTTATCGCATTTACGTCAGTCGATAAAATTCAATAGGCGTTTTTGAGTTGATTATTAAGATCATAAAACGAAAATGCTCCAATTAAAACTAGACGTTTACTACACTGTAAACTGTATGTAATACAGGCAATAAACAAAAAGTTACAACTCCTCAAATGATAATTACCTCGGTCGTTTCGACGCATCAAAATGCATATTTAGGGCCTTCGACACGACTTAATAACACTCGTGTAAAACCGGCACAACGAGATGGCAATAAAACAAAAACATTACATCTAACTAATGGATGCCGCCCCCATATTTTCTAAGAAGATGATAAGCGACGCGCGCGGAGATAAAAAACAAAATGGCGAGCCCACGAAATGTCACGCGGTCGCATCGCTATGCAAATATACCTCTTAATTACTTTAAATATCTTTACTACGATCTCTAGTAGATCGTTTACTTGCGTTTCTTTTGAAACAATTATGTTAATAGCTAACGTTGGCCGAACGAGCGTCGGCCGAGCAATAATTTACAATTAAAGCCGGTCGGTAATGGCGCCGTTTCTGTACGGACGCGTAATGGGTGCGTTCGGATTGTCACAGAGTCGGCGAGACGTCATAATCTGCGTTCGGATTTGTTCAAAGCCCCGGCTCGCGAGACGCGTTTAACTTTGCCTGTAAACTCAGCTGCGTCCCGTAACGCAGTCATACGTTGGCATTAGACGAGACGCTCGAATTAATAAAACGGGCGGCTGCACACCTGCGCCTCGGCTGTTTCTTTCGAAATTAACTCGCCGTACTTGCCAACAATGGAGCCCAGCCCCGCCCGATAAAGTTTTGCACTGTTATTTTTTCCACCGTCTGCGG
>DWPQ01000222.1:0-19464 GCA_018251795.1 Perichares adela
ATACCTTATATTCATGAGACAATCTTCACGCCTGGGATTATCATTAGCAATTAATCAGTTGTGTCGGCTTTCAGTTAACTAGCTCGGTTAACTAGCGATTAAACCAACCGTTCTGACAGGTGACCCACCACGCTCACTAGTAGTGCGTTAAGAGCGACAACATTTCGATAATTGTATAACAACATTGGTGGATGTTGACATCGGTGCAGGTACACAACGGAGTTGCATTACCTAGATGAACAATTAGGGGGAGAGTTTAAGGTTCAAGGTCGTGCACCGCACCGCCGCCGCACCGCGCCACCCCTCGCGCGATCGATAGCGCGCCGCGCACCACGTGAACGCGCAGATTGCCGCGCTTATCACCAATACACCACTACTGCTGTTTGTTTGGAACGATTTACAAACACCCGCAAGCTCCGATAACAAACGATACGATTGAGCGCGGTCGTGTGAATCACCTGGCGGAGCGGTGGGTCTGTGTGCACGCGCTCTTCGGCGCATAAGAAAACACGATTCGCTTGCGATTTAGATAATTACAATTTATGTAAGAGATAATCACTGTTCGTATGTATGGTAATATTTTGGCGGGTAGCGATTCGGCGTCTGGGCCGGCGTCACAACACGGCGAGCCACGTGGGCCGCGGTCCGCGGTGCGACGGAGGCGAGCCGCACGCATTGCGTTAGCGTTACCGCGCTCTCGAGACCACTTTTACTGCAGTAGTAGTACAATAACCTCCGCGGTTCGCACGATTTCCATCGAGGATAACTTTGTGCCATTTTCAATTATAATGAGTCGATAAGGAAAACCATTAACTGGAGCTCAGCGCTATGATGGCAGACCTTGGCAAGTCAGTTCGTAGTTCTCTACGAGCTGGTCGTAAGTTGTACCTAGTAGCGTGTGACGCGCATGCAAAACAAGAAATCTTCGCATTCGCTAACAAAACAATGAGTGTTGTATACATGTGTGTACGTTTACTGCTAATGTAACGAAACCACTCACTCACTCCTCATAATCACTCGTTTGCTTCTTGCATACTTTCCGTTAATCCATTAATCCGCGGGGGTATGTATGTATGCGTTACTACGTGTCAGCCGCACTTAGCTTTCACGGGTGAAGCTGCTGAAAAGGCGAAGTGTTAATAAGGCGCGGCAGGCGGCTTAAGCCTTACGAATGGCTTCGGCGGAAAGTAGATTTTACAGTATTAGCCTGGTAGTGTTCTGCACCATACATATTCATCGTCTGGGCAATAATCGTTTAGCCGCGAACCAAGTTCGGAATATCATGTTCGGCGTAAACTTAGTAGGGCAAAGGGCGACCCCATTCGGGTGGCGGGAGGCCGGGCGGGCGGGCGGTCGGCTGGTTGGGGAACTGCGCGCGCCTTGTTTACGCCGTGGCGGAGCGTGGTGCGCCGCGGCCCACGACCACTCGAGGTTAACCGCCCGCAGCGCTGCGGTGCCACGCATACAAAACACGTACATGCATTTCTAATACCGAGCCAATCTCCGACGTTTACAATATTTCTTCAAGCAACGCTATGATGTCGCTAACTTCAGAATCAGTGTAGGCCCGCAATAGAAGCGAACGATAATACCATCGTTGCAACGAATATTTGTTTACCATTCGCTATGCAACCTCTATTCTAGTCGTATGCGGCATCCGGCTTACCATGCCCCTCTAATAGAACAGAGGATGCTGTCAGATAATTAGTAAACTCAGTACTGTAGCTTATCGTATATCACCTATGTTATATGTCCTAAATCTAGGTCAACAATCTTCGGTGTATTTGTGACTGGCTTCTACTGACAGGTTGTTGTACGATTGTCGTATTAGTGTAAATAGTTGAAATGCTTCGAATGCCTCTGGTATATTATTATGTCTCTTTGCACATATACATAATACATTTATGTATACTATACGAAACCTCCGAACATAATTTTGTTTGTATGTATGGTATCCTCACTTCCAGATCATTATATAAAATATTAAAGTGGCGTTATCATAATAGTACTGCAAACAAATTAACTGTATAAATAAATTATTTTAGAGTAAAGAAAAATGTTAAATTACTGTATTGATGTATTCTTTTTAATATACCTACTAATGGAAAACTGTGAGAAACATTATTTTTTACTACTGGTTTCTTCTTGTGTGGTATACAAAAAAAAGTTAATAATGACAGTGGCAAACATACGATTGACATTAAAGAGAAAATGTGCTGACATTATTTTCCGACGATATTCATATAATTTTGTTAGAATCGAAGTTTTCGTGTATGACATTCGTGAACAAAGTAAGTGTGTTACTTAACGATTCCGCTTATGTCGAAGAAGATAACTAAACGAGTGATGCAAAGCTGCAAACAACATTTAATAAGTTAGTTACGCGTGAACCGGTTCCGCAGAGGAATTCACACCGCGTACTGAAGGATTATTACAAATCAAGGTGATTGTACATAAATATACGAGTAAGGCTATGAGAAAAACCTCATCACGGCTTCTGATTGTTTTTATTGAAGAAGCAAATGGTTTCATAGCTATTTGCATCCACGATATGCTAACGGCCGCTGCAGCCCATGAACCCATCTCGAAAAAGGGTACTGAACTATAAACTATAGTTCAGCCAGAGTTTATAGTCGGTTGGGGCGCTTTACCAAGTGAGAATGTTTGCCGGCCCTGAAACCGTAATTTATTTGTACATATATTTATTTTTTATATTAAAATACATGTATTTGGATTTTTCTAAGGCCGGACTTTATGGTCTCGGCAGTATCTACCAGTTAACCCGGGTTGCTGGGGAGGATATGTGTATATAAACTAAAATAAACACTTCATATGGTTCCGCCATCGTGTGCAATAGGCTGAGTGAGGAGTGTGGTGTGTGGTGTGTGGTGGGTTTAGAGACGTTATCGAGCGGAATCTGTCAATTGTCGCGCTCTCTGCGCCTGTCGGGCACGCGCCGCGCCGCCCACGTGCGCGTGACGTAACGAGCTCGTCGCGGTAACGTCACGTCGCCGATGCGGACCGTCGAGAGCCCTCTGCAGTCGGTGGCGGTGCCCCTACCCCACTGCGACGATGTTTTTTATGGTACTAACGTTAATCGTCAGTTTTATAATGCGCTTATTGTATACCAGCATGATAGACCATTGGGCCGTTCGTAAGTTCACCCTTTGTTGGGTTATTTATAAAGTGACATTAACTAAATAATTGCCTCAAACTTACGATAATTTTATGATAATTCAGTAAATGATCATATGCTGCAACATGAAAATTTATTCATTACAATTCCATAAACTTGTATAAGAAATCATTTAGTACAAAAATGTATAGTCATGTTTATAAAGTTGACAGCCATCCCATCCCACAAGTGGCGGACCGCACGTGGGACATGTTGTCATGCGGGATGGTTGTGTAACCGCGTCAGTTTAGACGGTCGCCGCACGCAGATGCTCCCGACCGACCGTCCACCTACCACCACCACCCCTCGTGTCCGTTATGCCTGCCGCCGCACGCTACACGACACTACACACACGCCCTCGCAATATTGTGTGAAGAAAACCGTCTCGTAGAATACTGATTCCACTTGACGCCCCGCGCCCGAGCGGCTACGGTCGAGTCGACTTCACTAGACACCCACCTCGCGAGCCTCTCGACGATGTTCGTGTCAATTTCAGGCCCATTGCGCTTTGATAAACAACAGATTTTTTATTGTGACAAATTTTAACTACAACTGTCTACTAAGAACCATAGCATGGGATGGCGTTTCCTTAAACCAAGATAATATAATCATCTTAAAGTATAGGGGAAAAGGAAAATAAGAAATGTTATCGATATCAAACTGCATACATAAACGAAGGAATATCAAGTATAAGTATGCCTTCTGCCTTACAGCAGTGTTAGTTTACTGGTTCTATGGTAGGACGACCCGGGTTCAAAATCCTTTTCGAAGTTATGTGCTTATTAATTAGACTATCGCTCACTTCGGTTTTGCCTTTAGGGAAACAGCATGAGGAAACCTGCATACCTAAAAGTTATCCATAATGTTCTAGAAACTGTGTAATTCTATCGATCTCCAATAGCCTGACATGGAGGGCTACCGAAACGGTAGTAGAAGCAAAATATGACGCGCATAAGAGTATCAAGATACCTATATGAATAAATGATTTTGAATTTGAATTTGAAATTCATAATATTTCCCCTCATATAGTAAGATGTAATTAAAAAGTAACGCGACTTTCATAATGCTTCCCTTGCATTACACACAAACACTGACGTCAAACGACGGTCACTTTAGCAACGACCCTTATTAATTACTGTGCATATTGTCGGCATCACGCCGCGCAGTGGTTACAGAACTTGGATTGATTAAGACTGTAACGTTGTATAGGTAAACCGCGATCGATCGATATTGAGATCGGACGACGTGGGGCGGTGTGGGGCGCTGCGCCCGCGTTTCAATAAATAGCACGATCGGACGAGCGGCCGTCGATAGCCGATACACAGTTTACGTCACTAAGGTTTTATTAATAAAACGCGCAACGGGCGCACACGCAGCCACGCACCGAACGTTCAACAACCTCGCGGAAGAGGCTCGCTGACGACAATTATTATGTTCGCGATTACCTCATTCATTGTTGTAAGGTGCTCGTGAAGTATTCCACGCACACCAACACGTACAATATGAAATTCATATATTGCTTCATAGCGACGTCGTTGAGAACGAGTAAGACCGTACCGTCGAGCGAAAAGTCGATTCGATTTCCGGTTAGGACAGACAATCTAAGAGTCATAAAAATGATTATTGAAGTGATGTGAATATCTTCAAAAAGATGTGTATATCTTTACTATCCACGTCAATTAAATGGGGGAATATGAATTACTATTTCAATGTTCATTATTTATACGATTTATGCGTCCGGATAACCTTAGGCAAACGCAATGGAAGCATTTACAATTGATTCGTAAGCAAAACAGTTTTATTTTAGTTTTAAAGTTGATTGCTAGCAATTCTAATATCAATGAAGCAGAAACTGTGAAGCGATACAAAAAGCCAATCAATAGAACAGCCGCCCTTGACGAATGTGAGACGCGTTAGGCAGCGCTATGTTGGCAGTGATGACACTGATCACTGATGGTAGCACCGTTATGGAGTGCGGCTGCTCGGCTGGCGCTGTTCCCACGGCCCCACCGCAGTTACACTTATACTTACGAACGTAACAAAACTGGCGACTTCTTAAGTTGACGCGTGAGTGCGTTCAAGTCAATTAAGGATACCTCCACGTCGACGACACCTCGATAGCCGCGCACGTAGCTGGATCAGTCACGCTAGCCAAAGGTTTGATATGCAATGCAATTTTATTCCAAGTTGATTTTTACGAATACTTCGAAAGTCAAGTTACACCATCGCTTCTGCAAATCCCTGCCATAATCAGGCCTAAGAAGAAGCGGCATGAAACTGTGTTGAGTACCTATATTTTCCCTACCCACAGTTACAGTTGTAACTATCTTATTATTATTCGTACCATCACACGTCTTTTTTTATTGGTAATTATGTAAAGATTAAGGTTCTGTTGCAATTACTAAGGGCTCTTACCATAATATTGTAACACTTAATTATGGTCAATAAAGTTTTTATGATGATTTTATTACTAATTGATGATTTATGTTAATTTATATTAATGTTGTAATATATGGGATGTATGTCTTGTATGACTTGTACACGTGGAGTCAACATAACCTCGCTTGTGGCTAGTAGGCGGTATCGTCATTATAACGTAAGTACATAAGTAGAACCTACATATGGTTAACGGTACCAATATGATTACCGATCTACAACTAACTAAACACTTACTGTCAACGGTTAATCTCGAACGATTAGTGAACTGTTTATTATTTTAAACAAGTAATGTATTGGATTAGCAAGAGAGATGACTATAATTAAATTATGATACTGCAGATTTAGACAAGTTCAACGGAATATATCAGTAACCACATAGATATGTAATTTGTCCGTCTATGACCTTGATATGTAACCCAGAATTTAGTGGGAGTACACTGCAGTTCGTATTGCGTATATCTGCAATTAAGATCCTCTGCTTAAGCGCCACATTTGGTAGAGAAAGTAGTACCTACTCACGCATTGCTCATGTATTCAAGACAGTTAGACTTGACTAGTCCAACTTCAGTTCCCATACACGCAACGGCGTTAATCTACGCCGTCCATAGACACTTAGGGTGAAATCTATAAACCGTAGTACACATACATAACAACCCATAACTGTCCCACTGCCGGGCTCGAGTCTCCTCTCACACTGAGGGGGTTTAAGGCCATAGTCCACTACGCTGGCCAAGTGCGGGTTGATAGACTTCACACGCTTTCGAGAACTTTATGGAGAACTCTCCAGTGGGCAGATTTCCTCACGATGTTTTCCTTCACCGAAGAGCAAGTGACAATACATTTTTCTTATCTTCCAAATCTTTCCAAACCGTAGTATAGACAACTATTTGAACAATTTTTGTGCGGTTATTACAAGATTTTCGTAAGTCAACAAAATTGTGCACTCAAGATACGCTCAGCATAAGCTTAGACTGAGACAAAGTAATGTTTATAAATATGAAAACTGTCAGCTTAAGTTTGAGATAAGTCCGTGTACGCTCTATAGATCCCAATGTTAGCGTAGCATCACACCTGTCGAAACCTTAGACGTATCCCTATCTACATACAATTCAAAGCAGAACTTTGTGATGGTGGATAGATGTAGCGCTGCCCCAATTGCCTAGCTAACGGCTTTTTTCCACATTCGTTTCGACAACGTGTAAAATTGTTAGTTAACGGTGAACACTAGAATCGAATGACAACGATAAACTAGCAATGTGTATTGGCAACAATGTAACCACGTGGGTTTTAGTTTATGCCACTGAGATATTTAAAACTTTCGTCTTAAAAAATATATCGCATCTCCAACATGTTGTGTAAGAATTGCATATTATTCTCAATTAAACGTTTACATTATATCACGAACGCCACGCATTCTTCGCTTGCAATAGTATCTTATAATTTGTGAATCATGATCAAACACTACTCCTGTTTACAGATGTACACCATCTTTTATATGGTTAATGAATGGCATCATCATACATAATATTATTGCGCTTTACATTATTTCAATTGATACATTCGACCGTACCAAAACATCGATTAAAGCAAGGCTCAGTTGAATTAACATAACATTTGCCAACTATTTATACCCCACATTAGCGGGGCAATTAAATCGAATCGTTTGTTTTACGGCCGGCACTTAATTAATAATGAAACTGCTCATACACGGCACGTACTGAGAAATCGAGATCGTTACGGACGAAACGTGTGGCGGAAGACACTATCGGTATCTCGACTCATCATAAACAGATCGTCGGCGATGAGATAATGTTTGGATTAGATAACACTGTTGAAACGCACTCTCCTATACGGCACCGAGCGCGCGGACGAGATAAATAGTTTCGTGGAACCAGTTAACCAGCCTATAGTTAAAAAGACTAAGACGTGTTTGTAGGAGCCGTTTATGGACCATCAAACCTACGACCAAATCTAAGTTCGTACGAGAGTTAAATGTAAACAAGTAAAACGAGCAACTATCGAGTCGCAATAAGCCTTTGCCCTTAAATGAGTTCCGAGTGGGATTTAACACGCAGTAATAATGCGATAAGGGTCACAAGAGTGATCAGATTGAAAGCAGGTAGTTAATTTAGCCCGGGGTGCAGCGGGGTGTGTGGACGTTGCAGTGCGCGCGGGTCAACGACTCACCGCGCGCGCCCGGGTAGACCGGGGAGCCCGGCCCGCCGTCGTCAAATATCCCGCCTAGTGCATGCATCAATCCACACAAAACACTTTATAAAACGACCTAATAACGAAACTGACAAGTACGCATTATTAACTGTTTAATTTAAGCCCAGGGGCTTAGGCAATATGTATTTTGTTAGCAATGACGAAATTACAACATTTAAAATATATGAAGCGCGGATAGATTATATGATATCTATTGATCACTAATATACATTTTGAACTGTAACTTAATCATTTCCAACAAAATATTACATTGTTTAGATATCAGTGATAAAACAAATTTTAACTTTCCATCTAAGGAAAATCAGTAAGTACGTTAAGGCATCATGTGAGAACACTTGGATACAACAACGTTCTGGGTGCATGTTGTACGCCATCACCGGGCGCATTGTGAGGAATTCGGACAATTCGAGCGAGCGGCGCACGCGCACTATACCCGTTTATCGCCGGTCATTTAAATCGGTCTCGGAATTCGAGAATACTGAGAAATCGAAACGGTCAATTTGCGAGGTTGTTTCTCAAATAGCACCTCTTACACGTTGTAACATTCGTTTTGTACGTGTAAAGCACCGATGTGATAATCGTTTGCGTCGTGTAACCCGTGCAACGAATTCGGTCACGGACCGGCGCGCGGCCACCTCCCAGGGCAGCCCCGAAACAGGAGTTGTCCTTGAATGTTTGTGGCGGTGCGGTGCGGTGCGGTGCGGCGCGCGAGTGCGCGACATGTGCACCAGGGATCAGGTGTCGCACTGACCGCGGGCAAACCCGCCGGAACGGGTTATCAAACCAGTCGGTTGCTGGCCGCAGCCGCGAGAAAGTAAAAACTAATATTTTTGTGCACCCGACGCACTCGTCATAGAAAGTAATTAATGAACGTGATCTGACGGTGGTTACTTGTGACTGACGAGGAGACAATTACAATTAAAGTGTACAATGTTGCATGAACAAAAAACAGCTAGACTGGGCCTCGTTACGGATAACGAGGCGTCCTCCGCTGGCGAGTCGAAAAGAAACGATTTAATTGCGTCCACAATTAGCCTACAAAACGACCTGTTGCCCTGTTGCGTTCGCATTAGTGAAACGTTTTAGCGTGTAACAAAAAGAGTCGTTCAAAGATGTCCGTAACAATATACCGGCGGGATTGATGGCGACATAAACATTTTACTGCCTTACCAATATTTAATATTTAGCTTTCTGCTATTGTAATTTTACAGCAACACAAAGATAATAGATAAACAGAGCTTCGAAAAACATACAAAGCTAAAAGTGGTAACCTAAACATCCCAAGTGTATCCCAATAGTACGCACCACATTTTTGTAAATAAACCCCGACACGCCCACATCCAACCGCACTGACATTACGGCCTGGGTTACAGGTTACGTAGACAAACAAAACGAGGTATTACGATCGTCTACGATCCTTGAACAAACATCGTCGCAACAATATCTGCCTTGTTCGTCTTTAGAATGCGGGTCCGGTCGTTCAGCAGGCAGATCTACTACTACAGTAGAAGGTCTTCTAATGGAAAGCGTACCATTTTTGATCCAAAACGTATAATTCTGACTGGCATGACAGTACCTAAGTCCCACGGATCTGGACAGCGTGCGCAAATTGCGTAATTAACACGCCGTCGGCCTCACAGCGTCTAGACGTATTCCGGCTCACTCGTAATACTCGCGAAATTGGGAGACGTTGATCAAACTCAACTCAACAAACAGCTCGTGATTGGTTTGCCGCGGCCGACTTACTCGAAACTTTGGTTCAAAGTAAACAAATGGCGCGACCTAAGTTAAGAACTTTCGTTTCGAGTCATCCAACTATAACACAACTATTGAATATACGAGCTGGACAAGTTCACGGCGTATCTAAAAGCAAAACAAACATGTATTGTACATGTCAAGTTCAAGCCGTCGAGTGTAAATTTTTAAATGTTTGTTATCGGGCGTAGATTGTATGGGACGGTTTAGTGTGTTGTTAGGGGCACTATGATTATAGATTGCGGCTGTGGTGCGGTCAGTGAGTCGAGGCGAGGGTGCGATCATTTAGCGTGGGGTGGCGCGTTAGGACGGCTATACACGACTGGTGTCGGATACCGCCCCGCTCATGATTCGGCGCTTCGAAAGATCTAACTTTTTTCACAAAGGCTATTGAAAGAAGGCTATTGAAAGATAAGAACGTATTCTACTGTCGATAAGGTTTCTACTACCGCTATTGTATCGTATCTGAATACTGTAAATACACGCTGTACAATTTAACGACATAAAACGTACAGACTTAACGTATGTCACGAGTTATTCATGACAGTTTTATGTGGAAACGTTTAAAACTGTATAATATTGAATCCTGGACTATGGTTTTGTAATTTATGATTTTAAAATTGGTGGTTAAATTATCTGAAACACTTTTGTGGTTTTCGAAGAAAAAAAACATTTATAGTTACCATAAAGTAATTCAAAACAAAATTCTCAATTTTATTATGATTCATTAATTACTAACATGTAGGTAATAATTACGACGATACAGTTTCTATTTCTCGCGTGTTACCTCCGTTACTATCTCGTTGCATTTAAGCAATCGGAAACTATGATTAATATCATTTTACACATACAAATTTAGATTCAAATCTAATTTCTCAAGCCATGTTTTAAATGTTACATGGACGTTTGAACTAATATATATAAATACACGAATATAAATAGAATACATTATTATTTACTTATTTTATTTTATTTTGTATAAATGTTATGACATTGCAATGCCCTTACAGGGCCTCATGCTGTACTAGAGTTTAAGTTAACATATTCGAAAAGTAATGGTAGGCATGATGCAACAAAGTATGATTATGATGATTACGATTATTTAAATATGAACATTACCTGTATAATATACCTGTATTTAACATTAATTATATTTCCATATCTACAAACTGAAAGAGTATTATGAACAAATAAACAAGCGTACTTAGACTGAGCGTTTTCTCCGCCATAGCCATACATGTACGTAGGGAATACAATTAAGGCATCGCGCGAACACCAATTGGTCGTCTTGTTAGTAAAATGACACCCCTGAAGGCGTTATGATCATGTCAAAGCGTTAGTATCGTACTACGGTAGCGCAGCGGCAGACACCAGGCGGCGACACCGCGCTGAACTTACACGTAGGGTTGGTATGTGTCCCAAAGTACTCGCCTGAACTATTCTTTACACTTCTTATTCACAGACTGAGTACTGAAAATCGTCATATTTCAAGTTTAAAAAAAAAAGTTTACAATTTTTTCTTTGCAGCGGTAAAACTAGCAGAGGGGTAATTTGATGGGTAGAACGTAAGTTTTTTATATGTCAATCTCAGTCGCCGGTAAATTAGCAGATGGACCACCTGATGGTAAGCCGTCATCGTCACTCAAAAACATCTGCGACACCAAAGGCTTCACTAACGAATTGCTGGCCAAGGAGCCCAAGATCCGCTTACAATATCCGCTTTTGTACTATAATGAAAGACAAAACCTCTATTATTGATATCCAATCTGAATACACTCTAGTGCCTTCAATATCCAAACGGGGGTGTGAGCGACAAGCGACAACCCTGCGTGGCGGGTTGCGGGTTGCGTTCCGGCGGGGCGTATCGATCAGGAGCGCGCGGGGCCGGGCGGCCGAAGGGTCCACTTATCGCAGTCTTCGCGCCTAATTTATCGCCGTACCAATGCAGGACTACGATGCGTCGCTGTTGGCGTTAAATTTTTTATAGACGCGTTAAGTATTGTTACGTGATTAACTTATTGTAATGTTCTCTAATGTCACGGCACGAGTATATTTTTTGTTTCCGCTAGTAATTGGTCTTCTTCTCTGTCGTGTTCTTCATTACTGAAGGTCGTGAAAGTGATGAAAGTCCTTCATGATTTTTATGACATTTCTCCATTTGCCTCGGTGTTCGACTTTTCTTAGGGCGGATGTTACAGTGAGACCAGTGAGCGCGGTAACTTGGTCATAGCAGCGGCTCGGTGATCTGCCGCATGGTCTTTTTCCATCGACTTTGCCTACCACTATCAATTATCAAGCTGAATTATTTGATTGACGGCGGTGCAATGTGACCAAAATATTCCAGAATTATTTTGTAGCATATATTTGAGAGTCTAGTCTTTATGCGAAGTTGGTCTAAAATAGACTTGTTCGACCTCTCGGCTGTCGGTAGTAATTGGTAAACTAAAAGAAAAACTACACACATTCGTGTCATATTACAGTACGCATGTATGCATCTCAAAATATAAGAATCAATCACAAAAACAAAATTAACTTCGCCAAGTCGTGTCTACGTCAAGAAATTAACAATCCGTGGAAAATTTGACCCCGAATATTCAAATACGCGAATGTGGTTAAGTTGAAGTTATGAGTGAGTTTGACTAAACATTTATGTTAGTTAGTGGATATGTTATGTTTAACTTTAAGGTTTCACGTCGCCGCGTCAGTTGGTACCAGGATCGAACCCTTACAAATCTACCCACTTTGTCCGTCGCCTCTGTTATTTTTATTAAGACGAAAGCATTGTGTTATCTTTCTATTATTTTATGCCAATAATAGACCAAGGAACTGATGAGCCACTTGGTAGGAAGTGGACACCGCTGACCATGTACATCCGTATCAAATTAATCATATCAATCCGTCTGCGACATCAAACAATGGTTGTGTGCAACGTATTGATTACGGCGACATTATCAGATGTGGACCGTGCGTGGGGCATAGCGCTACCGCGGGCCGTGCATTTCGCAACGCGCGAAGGACACCCGGCGCGTGGCGCTCCACCGCCGCCACCGGAGCTGCTGCGACACGGGCGGGCGCTCCCTTAAACCACGAAAACTATGTCATGTTTCAGAAGTATTTTTTTGTGGATCATCATCACAACTCATAATTATCCCACTGCTGGGATCGGGTCCTCTCTCATACTGAGAGGGCCGTATTTTGTGGATATCATTACATAAATATGTAATAAAATTATAAGACAACGCGTCTAAGAAAACCAATAGATACAGACCCAACGATACGTCATTATTTAAAGAATTCATTGTCAAAAGCTTTTTACCGAACGTGGTTTGAGATAAGTTTGTATGGAAAGAAATATTTCAATTACGATTATTTTTATTGCAGGTCAGCGTTTAGATTCACTTACTGAACTGTTGAAAAGTTTCGCGGATGCTGATGTATTTGTTATACATTCCCGTATGTCCCGTGTCCCTGTCCCGCGAGGGCGGCGCGAAGGTCGCGCGGTGCGGGGCGCGTCTCTGATCAATACCGAGATCGCATGTAAATTGTTATAACAATATATGCCTATACAATTTTTTTGTACTTAAATCTATCTTTATATATAAAATTCTCGTGTCACAGTGTTAGTTGCCAAACTCCTCCGAAAAGGCTTGAACGATTTTTATGAAATTTTGCATGTACATTCGGTAGGTCTGAGAATAGGTTGTAAACTATTTTTATACCCCTAAGTTATAAAGGGGGGGCTACGTCCAACTTTCCTTTTTTATTTTCGGGCAAATATTTTTTTATGTTGTATCATCAGAAAATACATACAACCCCCAATTTTCACCGGTCTATCACCAACCCCTATTTTTTAACACCCACTTTTACACATCCATTAGTTAGTAGGTACCAATCGATTTCTACCTACCGATCTACCTCCTTAACGCAATTGCTGTTCACAACTGGGTATATAAATCAATAGGCTGATGAAAGCGAAGACGTCTCGTACAGCTCGTCGTTCATACCTACGAGTGAACTAAAACAAGCGATGGTCCGTAACGCGGGGGTCCTACAACCCCTTATTATACGAGCCGCTTTAAAGTTGTTGACATTACGACTATTGTCTGTAAGATCCGTCCGACGATAAGAGGCTCGTTTTATGACGCTGTTCAAACATGTGAGCGGCGTATTATGCCGAAAGCTCGGGGGTGTTTTCAATTGATTCGCTGCTCAAACTGATTTATGTGACGATGTATATGCAAATATAATTGATACCAGAGACAGTTTAACGGTATAATGACGTAACGAATTTTAGATTTCCAAAATCTTTTCAACAATGCATAGAATCTCTCATATCTCATAGTAGCATTACGTAAAATTACGTGCATAAGTGTATCAGTGATACCAACATGGATAAATGAATTTGAATTTGAATCTATAAAGCTTACATTACTCCGAAGAAGGAATTAGAATTACAGATATTCTAACGTAGACAACGAAATTGATACAAATGTCGTAGGGGCGAGTGAAAATTCCGGCGCCAACGGCCGGGAGCGAAGAGTGAATGATTAATGACACCGCTCACTAGACCGGAACCGGAGCGGATCGAGCGCGGGCGCGGTGGCGGCCGGCGGCCAGCGGCTCCACGTGTAAATCAACCCGTCTGGTGAACTGCGGCATTAGAACAATAGTGAATAAAATCATTCGCTATACACACATACCAGAAAAACCTGACAGCGTGAACCCGGGTGAAAAATTCCTACGCATACAGGACCGAGTACGATGAGTGAATGATTAATGGCATAGTTCAGCAAACCGAAACGCAGTGGACAGCGAGTGGGCGGAGCTCGCCTGCAGTAGTGATGGACCTTACCGGCCCAATGAGCTACGACCGTCCGACCGATCGGGCTCTATTCTTCATCGCGCCTATTCGCGATTTTGCGTCCAGTTATGACATACAATTTTATATAAGCATTTGCAAAAAGTATGCTTTCATTACAAGTAACGATATGAGGCGTTGTTCTGCTTGTACAGAAGCTACTGGTCGCGCTGCGTGCTATCAACGTGTATGACTATGTATGGCATATATTCGGTATTGTTGTACGCAACCTAATCCGTAATGATTAAGTTTAAACGAACAAGTCATCGACATCAGAATTAGATGCTTGACGGAGCAATGAGATGGCGAAATAGCTCGGTAAAAACTAAACGATCCCCGAACAGATTACCTAAAGAACATCTAAAGGCTGTTTGATGGTATTATCTATAGCACTAATTTACTTGTGTTGAAAAAATCTAAAAATTCGACCTTCATCCTAGAATCTTCTGATGTAAATCTTGGTATCCAATAAGACTTAACCGATACAGCAGTAACGAAGCAATGCGCGCCGCCTTAAAAGTTCAAAGTGCGTTTCAACTTCAACCCACGTCGGCCCCGTCCAACACCAACCCAATGCGATACAACCGTCCCACGTGATTCCGTCGACAAACCCCCCGTTCGATGTACAATGCGCATTCGACGGGACCCCGCCAGAGATAATGCATTTATGAACATCAAAGCTATAGACGATTGATGTTTGTTAAAATAATCGTCGGAAAGTACTTTAGCGTTGTAAATAAACAAAAAAGTGTTCGTTTTTATACAACTTAATACATTTCTCACGAGGTCTTCGTTGTTTAGATTTCGTTTGTTGTTCGTATCAACTGGAAGTACGAGATTGGTCTGTGCTGACTGTTCACTTTACGATTCGATTACTGTAAGTAGCGTTGTGTAGCAACTGTGCATTGATATCGTAAACGTGACTCCGCCGCCTGCCGCGTCAAACATTCAAATACTTATTTAGCGTACCACAATATTACACTTTCAAAAAAAATTATAAATTTCCAAGATGCAATTATTGACAAGGTAGCTTAGTGGTTTCAACATCGGTGTTCCGCACAGCGGTCGGGGCTTTATCCAACAGGCACATTTAAAATTTGTTTGCAAATGAAATTTTAATTACTACTTGCTTCGATGAAACAAAACATGATGAGAAAAAATGCATACCTCAGAAATTTGTAGTATGTTCTTTATGCGTGAATGAAGTTTATCATAAGGCACTTGGCCAGCGAGATTAATTATAGACGTAAACTGAACATAAGAGAATAATCCAAGTCCAGTGCTGGGACAACGAGTTGTGATGATAATCTTAATTTTTTTTTTTTGTAAAAACGATATTATTTTCCAGAAGGATTGGATTTAAGGACTGACTTTACCGTATTACGATTAGTATTGGATTTGAATACAAATAAGACGCACGAAGCTGCTAAAAGCGCTCTATTTAGAATATCCGCAACATCAATGTACGAGTGTACCATCGGTTGATTGCGGTACCGTCCGAGTGTTGGTGGTAATGAATAAATAAACGCGACCGGCCGCGCCCCAACGCGCGACACCTCGCCGCGCCGCCAGGTGTCCCACTTGTACTTAATAATTAGCACGGTGTTTGTGTTCGGTGAGCGTCGCATGCAATGAGCTTAATAATTGTCTATTAATCATGTATGCTGGTTAACCTGCTAGTTAGAGCTCGTAAATGGGTCGACATACCTACACACTAAGCACAAATATTTCCACTGTAAGGTGTATGACATAGTTATTTTTATTTAATGTACGTTGATAACGTCACACAAGGGTGGCTGTTACTAAATTTGTTTTTTTGTAACCATCCTTAATGTTCCAACTATACCACGTATATAATGCTTAACTTATGTACTAAAATGGAAGCCTACAGTGAGAAGTATCGCTGTGAACTCTTCGAACCGAAAGTAGCTTGGTCTTGTTTTGCAAACCATTAAGAGTTTCAGGAGATATTTGGAAACTTAATCAGCGTTAACGCTTTATATTGACATGTCATAGTTAACGAAAATGACGCTATATGAAGGTCTTATAATATGACAGCAATTAGTAGGACAGGGCGCGGCCGATAGCAAGACGAGTGGGTCTTAGTAGAAGCAATTCCATATTACGAGGCGATTTACACGTTGGTCCCAATTCTTATCATAAAAAGGAATCGTTCTGTTTCTGATGGACATTCTGCTGTTGGCCCTAGCGGCCTTTACAGCTTCACGCGGACAGATCCGGAATCGGACAAGGAATCGTTCAGCAAATTCGGTGGCCTTCGAGCAACATACGAAATTCCGACACCTTGGGTTGACCCCAAACAGCTACCAATGGCCTCTCAACCGAGTTAAGGTACGCTTCAGTCATCTCTAATCAGGTGAGACCGGTGCTATTAGTAATAATGAGGTAACTAATGGGTTGAAACCAATTTATAAGTATTTACTATTCCACAAGTACAATGTTTTAGAATTAGAATAGATATCGTTGCAGCCACACTGTGGGCGGACGTCTGAAAAAGGCCTCTTAAGTTTAATTGATTATGTTCTCATTTTGAAGCATACAAAAATAAACAATCACTCTTTAATCTTTTGAAAGTGGAGTGTGAATAACGTCATAAAGAACGAAGTCACGAAGTATCTAATTAGCGTCGTTCACGCGTCATGCGATTAAATCGAATGTCCAATAAAATGTAGACGCTCAATACAAGGCAGCATCTATCAGAAAGGAACGGAGATAAGCCAACACGGCTGACGATAGCCGATAGCGCAGTCGATGCGGTTTGCGGTTCCGTCCATTGTTATTTTCATATTTGTGACACGACACATCGCAACATAGCTTTGTATGTTAAAACATTGTGTTGTTACTAATTATACTGTTCATTTGCAGACTAATTGCCTCGCTTGCTTGTTATCTAAATTCTATATTCCGAATAAACTAAATATCTGCTAATTAACAACGATCCTATTTCCGCAACTTCAGATACAAAACCCAAGTTCTGTGCATCGATTGAATCAAATATACAAAGAAGGTTTTTCTTTACAACAATGTTAAATTCGAAACATTTTAAAGATTGCCTTATTATTAATGAACACTTTAGATAATATGAATATCGAAAACCAAAACTAATATCTTTTTTCATAGACTCTCGTGCACATAGATCAAAACGTATCCAACGCTTTAGTTGTTTATTGGCGAATTAACCACGTGTATAGTAACGCGACCTTTATCACTTCACGATAAACCCGAGCGGGGTGGCGGCCCCACCCCCGCCGCCCGCCCACCCTACGCCCTGCACCGCTAATAGTACGGCTACACATACCCAATCTCTAACGTCACCCGGTAAGGGCGAAAGTCACGTGCTCCGCGTTTGACATTTACCGAGTGTACAGACAGACAGACGCAAGGAAAAATGCAATATGCTCGTACAGTCGCTGGAGGAAATTTATCAATACGCTTTTGTCAAGCCACCCTAATGTAATTTATCGGGCTTCTTATAAGTACGTACACTTCTTAGGGGTTTAAACCATAAAAAAGTTAAATTCACAAATTTGAGACAAGTTATTAACTTACATTTTTTAACTGCTAACTTAGTATAGACTGTGTAGGTAAATATATGAGTTACATTAAATATGAAGTGCCTTAAGCATTACAGCCAAATACGACTAAATCTCCGCTTCTCGTAGCGTCTCCATGTCACCCCCTATTTAGCCGTGATCACGACCCATGCAATGATCAAGGATATACATCGGAGTACAATATAAATATGAGTATTCATGTAATAATAACTCATAATCCCGCCATCTTAACCTTAATCTTAACTTTGTATAACATCAAGGTTTGTGTGGGGTCAATAAGGGGGTGTTAAAATAAGTATGCCGGATTCAATCCCGGCGGAGGTAAGTATTTATTTAACATATAAATATTTGTTCTCGAGTCTATTTCGTTTGCGAAGTCTTCTGAATATCCTAGCCACCCGCGACAAAGGAAACGCTAGTGCGGAAATATGAATGTGCTACCATTTCCGTATTTATTAATAAAACGGGACCTAAAAGAGCGTAAGCAAACCTATATCTACTTTATCCATGTTAGTGGCGCACGCTGCCACTAATTGGATTAATTTCTGAAATCAAAACGGAACACCCGAAACAGAGTGTGTACACAGTGAATGTGACACTCTCACACGAATGCGTCAGGTTCAAAACGGGGTTTAATTGATGGCAGTGTGTTTAACGGATTACGTTGCAGCGTTTTATTTCATTTACGAGTTCGTCAAAGCTATTGCTCGCACGCGAGCGGTACTCCTCGCGCGAGCTCACTGAAGCTTAATGCGGTGCAGTTCCGAGTGTTACGGTGGCACGAATATTAAATTGTACATTTCATGTCAAACATTAAAACGTTTTGTTTGTTAAACAATATTCCACGTCGATTTACTTATATTTTTCTGTTACTTTTTTGTTACACCTATTTCAAGTAACGATAAAAACATAAAAAATAAAAAAGTGACTTATTTGGTTCAAGCTTTTCGCGACTTTTTAATAATTGTATTTCGCCCATGATCCGTACACTGTTCTAACAAGCTATGAGGAATCCGTTTGTGTATATTATGGAGGTCAATAGAATTAATTGGGCCTGGAACTGTGCACTATCAATTTAGTTTTATCCTCGATAAATAAATAAGGACCATACATGTTATTTTTCATCACATCTGTAACTCAAGAAGGAATAAGTTTTCTCTAAACTAGTGTATTTTACTATTAACAACTACACCACCAACCACCATCCACTGTTATTGTAATAAACAAACATTAAGTTATGATAAGGAAAATAAAATAATACACAAATAAAGTTCTAAACTTAAACCCATTAAATAAAACAATTTGAAGTGCCACAATACTGTTCAAAGGAACTAATAACAAAGTGCACAAGTATAAGCGGTGCGGTCAGTGTGGTGTAGCGGAGTGGTGCGGCGTGGTACATGGTGCGCGGTGGTGGTAGGTGTTGTTTAATG